>CAUYPK010025704.1:0-11257 GCA_963574355.1 Loris lydekkerianus | reverse complement strand
ATCAAAATCACTTTGAGATATCATCTAACATCTAGTATGAGTGACTCACATAAAAAAAAATCCCAAAACTACAGATGTTGGCATGGATGTGGAGAAAAGGGGACACTTCTGCACTGCTGGTGGGAGTGCAAGCTAATACGTTTCTTTTGGAAAGAAGTAAAGAGAATACTCAGGGATGTGAAAGTAGACCTGCCATTTGATCCTGCAATTACTCTACTAAGTGTATATCCAAAGGACCAAAAATCACTTTATAACAAAGGTATTTGCACCAGATTGTTCATTGCAGCTTAATTCATAATAGCCAAGTCATGGAAGAAGCCCAAGTGCCCATTGACCCATGAATGGATTAGGAAATTGTGGTATATGTATACCATGGAATACTATGCAGCCTTAAAAAGATGGAGACTTTATCTCTTTTACGTTTACATGGATGGCGTTGGAACATATCTTACTTAGTAAAATATCTCAAGAATGGAAGAAAAAATATCCAACTACTCAGTACTATTATGAAACCAATTTATAATCACTCACACTTTCATATGCAGAATAGATCACAACTATGGCCCAGGATGAAGGATGGAAGAAAGGGGATGGTAGTGGAGGGGGAGGTCAGATGGAGGGAGGGTGAATGGTGGGATCACACCCATGGTGCATAATGCAAGGGTACATGTCAGATCTATTAGTATAGAGTATAAATGTCTTAACACAATAACTAAGTAAACAAGATGATGTATATATTTTAAAAATATATATAAATCTCAATGTGCTTTTTATGTTCCCAAGAACATATTTTGAACATTGAATATAGTAGTAGGTCTATTTGAATGGGAAACAGAAAGATATTTTCACAATTCATGATTTATAAAATTAACAATTTCAGATAACCATTTTACTATTGATATGTATGTACCCTATAAGATCACATTGTAAACCTTAAATATATGTACTAAAATTTATTTTACAAAATTAAAAAAAAAATAAAGTGGGCTTTCCCCAAGTTTTCCCCCATGTCACTGCACGGCTTCCAGTGTCCTTTTCATTACCCAGCAGGAGTCTTTCTAACTCTTTCCATCTCCCCCTGTCTCTAATCCATCCTCCACTCTGCTATCAGAGAAACCGGAGAGTTGTGTGGAGTCCTTTATGTAAGCCCCAAGTTAATGTTTCTTGATCCCAAAAATAGATAAAGAGATTTAAGTCTCTGAAAGCATAAGAAAATAATTGGTATCAGTGATTACTGCTCAATTTTCATTTTGCTTAAATGTTCGAATTTCTAAGCAAAAAAAGTAAGTCTATTAAACTGTAACAATACACAAATACAACTAAGTTGAGTGCGGGGTAGACCTCATCTATCTTTAAAAACTCTATAGAGCTGCATGGTATTGTCTGCCAGTCATTCAGTCAGCAGAAAACAGGTAACACATTTACATGATGACCGTTTTAGGAGGTTTTACTGAAGGGACTGCTTGCGCATGGTGGGGCACCATGTAGGAAAGTCAAGTCTTGGTGACGAGTAGCAGCAGTAACAGCTGGACATGACCGAAAAGAGGTGGGATCAAATTTCCAGGAACCAGAAAAAACAGTCTGTGGCGAGGGACGCCTTTGCTTGAGGAAAGTAAAAAGCAGCTTTAGAGGCAAAGTTCTTAAATTTATGGGCCTTCCCTTTTTTGACCAAATACAACAGGAGCAGAGGGCAATGAAGCTCACTAATATACAGTTGTTTCTCAACTTATGATGGGATTACAGCTCTATAAACCCATGGTAAATTGAAAATATTATAAGTCAAAAATGCATTTAATACCCGCAACCTACCAAATACCTTCGTTTAGCCTAGCTTACCTTCAATGTACTCAGCATTAGCTGCCAGTTGGCAAAATCATCTAACAAAAAGCCTAATGTATAATGAAGTAGGAGCACCCCATGGCAGTTTACCATCATGATTGCACAGATGACACATACTGCCTGGGCAAAGATAAAAATTCAACATTCAAACTACCTTTTTACTGAATACATATCCTTTTACACTATGTAAATAGAAAAATTGTAAGTCAAATCATTGTTAAGTATCTACCTATAGTCCATACAGATAGAGACAAGGCAGTGGGGAAAAGGATGGAGAATGGATTTTGAAAAGCCAAACAGAAAAATAACTGGAGCACATTGAAAGGGCCATCAAAAACTCCTGTATATAAAGGAGATATATACATATAAAGGAGATACAGTGTTTGCTAAACTTACTTGGCTAGGTACCTTCAACAGCTTATAGTTCATTTACTTTTGTTAATTCTCTCTGGCCTCACTGGTTGACATCTGTTATTGCATGTTGGTAGCAATCATCTATAATATCAGCTAAGCTCAGGTCTCTAACCAAGAGTGGGGAACAAAATATTCTATGAATTTAAGTCTGAGAAAGACTATCCTGCTTGAAAGCATAGCTTTCAAAGAATATATTATATGCTAAGGTTGAACCATTAAGTCTGGGAACTTGTCCTAGAAAAACTGCTACATATTTCATTGCTAAATAATCACTACAGTTACTTCCACAATACTACCCTTGGAAAGCTATGCACCAACACCAGCACCTAATTCACCCTAGTTGGGAGTTTTTTTTCTTGAATGATCATCAAAGCTGTCATCATATTACTCTTGATGTCCTAACTGTCATCAAAATATCTTCCTTTCAACATTTCATTTTTCTTCAGATAAAGAACAAAGTTACTGGGGGCTAGATCAGGTGAGTAGGGAGGGAGTTCCAATACAATGATTGTTTACTGGCCAAAAACTCCCTTGGAGACAGTGTCATGTGAGCAGGAACACTGTTGTGATGCAAGAGTCCTGAGTTGTTGGTGAACAGTTCAGGTCATTTTTGTCTAATTTTTTCACTTAGGCTTTTCAGCACTTCCAAACAGTAAACTTGGTTAATTCTTCGGCCAGTTGGAACAAATTCATAATGAACAATATCTCTGATATCAGAAAAGGTTAGCAACGTCATTTTGATTCTTGATTTGGACTGACAACAATTTTGGTTGTGGAGCAAAAGCTGACTTCTTCTGTGCACTTTGATGCTTTGTTTCAGGGGCCTACTGGCAGACCCATGTTTCAGCAACAGTGATAACACAGCCTAAAACATGGTCTTGCCTCTCTAACAGGCCTTGGCAAACTTTGATTTTCCTTTGTTTTTGTTCATCAGTGAGCTCCTTTGGGATGATTTTTGTACACACCTTTCTTATTACAAGATTTTCTGTTAAGATTCTCCTACCTATTTTTCTATTGATGTTTACTTGGTCTGCAATGCTTCTCATAGTCAGCCAAGGATTTTGACATAGTTTGATGAATCTTTGCAATGTTTTTGTCTATTCTGCTCATTACTAGCTGCTCTGACATCTCTTTATCAGTGACATTTCTCCCCCCTTTGAAAAATGTTTAATCCATCTAACTCTGCCATTTTCTTCACAGCATTATCCCCATAAATGTGGACTAACATGTCCCTGACTTCATTTCCGCTCTTTCCAAGTTTAACAAAAAATTTACAAATGTTTGTTTGTTGCTCTAATTCAATCTCTGACATTCTCATGGTGGCATATGAAAACAAGCAACAATAATGAACACCATTCTTTAAGACACCACCACATGTTGACACAAACACAACTGTGAGACACTATTATACTAAGATTGTGAAACATTACTGACCTGTTTGTCCAGTGCTGCCAACATAAGTGCATGGTGGCAAGTTTGCAAACTTAATTGTTGGATCTGGTACACACACACACACACAAGCACATAGAACTAAGAATTTGGGGTTCCATGTTTAGTTATCTAGTAAAACCCTTAACAAATATCAGAGAGTGTCTTGACCATGAAATTGTTCAGTTCCAGCAGAAGATGACTCACGAGCCCAGGAGGATGGTTCTATTTGATTATCTAACCTACAAGATCTACCATTTCTTCATCCCACATAGTAGCAAGATTGAGGACTCTCTGAGATGCCATGACAAGTTCCCAAATGCAGCACCCTCATTACCCCACCACTAGCCACTGGTGGTCATCAGAGATTAATGGGGATACCCTGGCAAGCCACACAATTACCACAATTTCTAAAAGAAGACAACCCCCCACATGGCAAGAGTCTTTGGTATTTCTTCCCACATTTCAAATATAAGTGAACATATTAGTGGATACTGAGAATTCTTTAGGGAGTGATAGTTTTGTTATGACACCATAGGCCTTTTCAATCTGCCTGAAAACCTCCTAAACTCAGTAGTTCTCTATAATGTGACTACCAAACTGAGACCTTATAAAGTATAAGCCCTAGAATTAAGGCTTTATTAGACCCTAGTCATTTGTCCAGAAAACCCAGGAGGCATGACTTGTGGGGAAAAATAGTTTTTAAATTGAGCATTGGTTACAAAACATCAGTAAAAACGGATCAGAAAGCTACCCTTCCTCTAAGGACAAATCACAGTGTAGACTTATTTTCTCCATTCTACTTATTGTCCCAAATCTACAGTCCAAAAGCTATCGTGTCTGAAATAGTAGATCCTTAAAGTTTCCACTTTACGGGCCTTCCCTTTTTTGACCAAATACAACAGGAGCAGAGGGAAATTATTCCCTGAATAATTAGCTAAAACTTCATCAAGACCAAATAACAAGGGGAAAACCTTAATTATTTCTAACCATTGCCAAGAAACCACAAACTCTTGTGTCTGAAACAACACACTAAGTGAATTAACTGAATTGTTTAGGCCACATTATTCTGGGCCAAGATACCCTATGGAACCAAGGTGTCATTGAAACCAAACCTCAGCTTTCAGCATCCACTGTGTCATTCCCATGCCAAACTGGACATAAACCCAAGCCAGAGGCCCTCACAGCATTAGACTGACTCCATGGATTGTCAACAAATGTACAAAGGAATAAGTAAGTTCTGACCACCAGTCCCAACCCACAAGCTTTGCTATTGTAAATATCCAAGAGATCTCTTTCACCTTTTCCTGGCACAGACCTTTAGACTAAACTGATGCACTGACTTTTCAATGGTCTGTGCACTGTCCTCTACTCAAACCAGGCTCAGGTTATGGCTTGGCAGATCATCCAAAGCCTTTGACCAATTTCTCCTTGCCAAATCTATGCCCAAAGAAACTCTGCTCACTCTTTCACTGAAGAGATTCCTAGAATCCTGTTCTCTCTAATGGTAATGGATTTCTTTTTATGAACCTAATTTTGGAATTTACTGATTCTACAAATCATGGTATCACAAGTCTCAGGTCAGAAGGAAAACAAGTTTGGTCCATGTGATGCTCACTCTGTTTTTTCTTTGGCAGGGGTGCCATTTGGAATAGCAGGCTTCCCACACTAAGCTCTTGGGGGTCGTTGATAGCAATTCTGCAAGAAGTTGCTCATTAGCAAAGGAAAACCTCACTAACTCAAATCCCTAGTAAACAAACAGCACAGAACTGCCAGTGATATGCCACACACATGAGGAGAATAAAACAGTAAATCCACCATGGACATTGTTCATAATGATCCCACGGTCATGTAGAGAGACAGGAAAGCGATTAAATGAACATGCTTCACAGAGCAATCACAGCACCGGCTGGAGATCAGTGTCGAGTGCAATAACAGGAAGAGAGAAGAGAAGCATTGCTTTCAGTCAACAGGATCACGCAAGGCTTCAGAAAGATGACAAAATATTTTCTCCAACATTTCTAGTTTAATTCTCTTTCAAGCATTTTCTGTAAACATCAGAATCATTCCCTTGGGGTAACTTCAGTGAAAGTTGCAGCCATCCCTAAAATAGAAGAACAGAGAAGATGGCAAACCCAGGACACGGCTCTAGAATTCCCACACATCTACAACTTGGTAAGTGTCCAAACACATAGGCTAGTCTGTTTAGAGTAGTTGATGACGTGATTAATTAGTCTCTTTCTCTGGGGAGCTCAGCTCCCCTTTAGTGCTCTTGGGAGCTAGTATTTGAGGCCCCCTCCTTTGCTTACTGTGCTATACTGAATAGCTATTTCCTCAGTAGGTTACCTAATTTAAACCACTACAGTTAGCCTGTTAAATCCTCTAAGTATTATTTTTATACAGGTAGCCAACACTCCCAGAAATTCTGGGATACAATTATTCCTCAATATCATAATCAGCCTAACATTCAGAGAGTATTTTAGTTGTTAGGCAAGAAGCTCATTAGACTCGTGATTCTCAGAGACAGACCCTGGGTATTTGCCACAAAATCAGCTGAGATATTATTAAAAACCTAAATCCTGGAGCCACAACCCAGGAGTCTGATTCTCTACGGTTTGACCTAGAAATTTTAATCTGCTGTTATTCACACTGGAAGTTTGAGAACTTCTACCCTACTTTACTAAAATTATCAAATGGTGGTATAAACATGGGGAAGTCAATTGATTAATCCATGTCTGATATTTGTCATGTCACATAGGAGTCATCAAGCTCTATCTATCTAAAAGAATCACGATCGCACAGTACATAGGGTATAATGTCACACGTAAGTAAGCTATAGTCGTTGAAAAATTGAGCATTTATTTATTATATTCGCCTCATATGCCCTAAGCATTGATGACCATATCCAGGTTTTTCTGAAAAATTAAACACACTTACTAGTTCATACAAACCGACAGCTCACATAGATTTTCCTTTCAAGTGGAGATGATCTTAATGAAAACATTAGGTCAAGTTATTCTTTTGGTCTCTTTCTTTTGCCACAACACCTGACCCTGACACTCCATTCTTAGGTCATCCCCTCCTGGTACTTAGGGATGTTGATGTTTTTCAGAGTGACAGATTCTTATTAGTGCTATCCTTTTTCTGGCCAGCAGGGTTTTTTCAAGGGCTCCCCTTTTTTGTCATGCTGACTGATTAACCTGATAAAGAAATGTGCTCCGGAAACATTTTAACTGGGACTTTATTAATGTATTGGAGGATAATGCCCTAATACTTTGATTCCTGACTTTCTGGTGGTTTTCACATACTAAGCCATGATACGCTTTTTATAAGAGCTGTTTTGAAGCTCAAGTAACTCTGAGCACTTTGAACCAGGACTGGGGCTGTCAGCTCTGCCATCTGCTTTCCGGAGAAGATGAGTTACTGCTGAAAGCTATCTCATCTGGAATATGAATGGGCTCCCTAGGCATGGCTCACACTGAGTGGTGGAGAATGAAAGCTTGGGAATCCCATTACTAGGGTTTGAATCCTGGCTCTGTTGAAAAGTAGAGCTCATACACCTTTGAAAGGATCATTTTTCTCTTTTTTAGAAGTGAATATAGTAATACTTACCTTACAGTTTGTTTTTTAGGATTAAATGAAGTATTTTGAACACAACACAATCTGACACAAAAGAAGTTGAATGATGATTTTTATTTTTGCTGACTATTCATGGAAATGCTATCATCCTGACCTCCATAAGCTCAGTAACTTTAAAGTATGACCTGCTAAGAAAAAACAAACAACATAAACTAAGTTGTGATATCAACAAATATCATTAGTTTCTTCTCAGTTTTGAAGCATTACTTAAGTAGCTAAATTTAGAATCATAGTCAGATATCCACAGTTTATAAAAACATGATTTATAAAACAATTCCTGTAAAATTATTGCTTCACAAATTAGTGAGTAGTTTATTTTAATTTATCGGTGACAATTCTACTTCCAATTTTAAAAAGCAAGCAAAAATCATTTATCCTATCTGTCCTCTCACAGTTCTTGACTTTCTCGTTATAAAAATGAGACACATTGTTAAGGTACTGAACTTATATATTTTACGAAAGAAAGGAACATTGTATGACGTTCAATTTTGTAAGATCTTAGAATCCTAGAGGCAGGCCTGCCCTCCCTCACTTCTCAGTCTAACAAAAAAAAAAAAAAAAAAAAAAAAAATTGTATTTCAGAACCATGTAGAATTCCCATATGATTTATACTCAAATACAAGTAGCAAATTTATTTTACTTTCTCCAAAATGCCACAATAGAAAAGAAATTGAAAACATTCAACAATCATCACGTTTTTTAGCACTGAGGAAAATTTCTACATTAACTAAAACAATAACACTAACACATTTCACTTAAGTGCACTTCAAACTTATGAGTACTACTTTTTTTCCAGTGGCGATTATATATGTAACTCAAATGATGTTCAGAAAAGTTTCATCCTTTGTCGATGAAACTTGCAGTAAACAACCCTAATATCAGAATTGCTGTTAGAACCCAATCCTTCCAGATGCTAGAACGAGGCTCCTTTTCCATTGCCGTGTCTGCTCCCAGCTCAGTTAGATGAAGTTAAGCCAGGGAATGTTTTCAGAATGTGGTTTCTGGGAAGGCTTCTGCTCCAAATATTCTTTCACCAGTGATTATGATGCTTGAAATTTCTCCAAAGGACGTTTATTTCTGTGAGTCTTGAGGGATTTTAGTTCATGTAGACTCTCATACCAAAACACAAATGCACTTGAGGTTAAAATGAAGTTCATTAGGTAACACCTTAGCAATTACTGACGAATAGCTGGCCAGCGCCTTTGTGAAGTAGGAGAAAAACTTTGCCCTGGATAGTAAATGAGAGCAATAATGAAAAATTGCTACTTCTGCTTCCTAGATATTTTGTGCTTTTAGTTGTTGTTTCTACCCTTGCTATGCAATTTTTAGAAAATGGAAATTGAAGAACAAAACATTTTGCTGAAGTGGGATGATTTGTATTAATAACACTTGCATTTGAGAGGAGCAGTTGAATATACCCTTTGATGGAGTCTCATAAAAGTGATGGGAAAAGGCCTTAGGAAACATTCGATGGTAAACAGATGGCACTGGCTTGTAAAAACCACAAGGAGTCTGCTCTATCTCTGACTCATGGACGAGCACATCAGTGGCCTGTGTGTCTGGCAAGGGCCTATATTATTTTGAAAGGAATGGACACGTGGTTGTGAAGGTTCATCTATATTATTCAGTGTGTGTTTGAAATCTGAAAATGATGTTTTTCTATATAAATTTTAGTGAAAACATCATTTATTTGAATTATTCCAGTTAAATTGATACCTTTCCCTCAAACATACCATTGCTTCAAAGTAAGGAGGCAATTTCCTTAATCTCAAATTCTTTTATATTGACATTCACAGTACATGGGACTCAGTAAATTGTTTTTCAAGTAATTTTTTAGCCAACATGATGGATGGTGACATATACTTTCATTAGTAGCAAAACACATTGGAAAAGAATTAGATTTCAGAAGTAAATTTTTTAATAATAATAGTATTTTTTGTTTGGATTTAGAGAATTTCTAGTTGAAGGACCTCAATGAGAACATTCACAAATATGGCTGCTTGGAAATATCTTGATTTGGTTAAAAAAATTATAACTATTTTTTTTCTTTTTCTTGTTAAATACATTGACACAGAAAAGTTATAATTGATAGACAATATTTTCATACCCTAAGAAGTTTCCAAGTAATCATTCTTTGATGCCTCATCATCTTTAAAAATTTTAGGATATAATTTCAACAAAGAAATTACCCTATGTAATCAAAATATAATCATCAAAATCAAGAAGTTAACACTGACCAATACCTAACTACCACCTCATCCTCAGACCTCATTCTGATTTCCCTAGTTGTCCTTGGAAATGCCCTTTTTAGCAAAAGAACTTTTTCAGGATCATGCATTACCTAGACTGCCAGGTCTCTTCAATTTCCTTCAGTTGGAAGAATTTGTCAGTCTTTCCCTGACTTCTATGATTTTGACACATTGAAAGATAACAGACCTACTAAAGTCGAGTTTGTCTGATTTACCTCTAATTAGACTCAGATCTTTGCATGTTTAGCATAGATTTCCCAAAAGGCTACTTTGTTAACTTTGATCATTTGATTAAAATGTTGTCTCTTTTTCTCTTTTTAACTGATGCATTTTTTGGTAGGGAGATACTTTAAGACTGTAAATAGTTTATTCCCCCTTGGTTACTTTTGATAGTTTTTACCCATTACAATTTAGATTTTTTTATTACTGTTTTTAAGGAAAGCTATTGATCTTATATGCTCACTTTGTACTTAAGTATCTTTCTAAACATTCGTAAGTTTTGGTATATTTATTTTATTTTTTATTTTATTTTATTTTTTTAATTAAATCATAGCTGTGTACATTGATATGATCATGGGGCATCATACACTAGCTTCACAGACCGTTTGACATATTTTCATCACACTGGTTAACATACCCTTCCTGGCATTTTCTTAGTTACTGTGCTAAGACATTTACATTCCACATTCATCAAGTTTCACATATACCCTTGTAAGATGCACCGCAGGTGTAATCCCACCACAGTTACTATGGATTTTCTAAGTTGTACGTTACCTGTGAATATAGGATAATGTGCAATTCTTCTTATTTCCTTCCCTTGTTTTATTGTCACACTCACAAATTCTAGTACAATGTTAAATTTCTTACTTAAATCAAAGTGCTTTTAAATGTTATCTATTAATTATTATTTCTAATATAATCTTTGGTAGATGTATAATGATCAAATAGGTCTAGATTTCTAAGAAGACTGTTTTGCTTTTAAATCAGAAATGGGCATTTAAATTAGCAAATGAATTCTGAGAACTTTTGAACTGTTCATACATCATATTTCTCCTTCAACACTTTTAATATAATAATTTAAACATTTATATATTTGCTGAGATCAAAAATTCTTATGTTCCTTTATTCCTGGAACAAATGGTATATAATTACCATGTGCTACCTACCACTCATCAACTCTGCTGATTTGTCAAAGGACTTTCCCCACTTTATCCACAGATGAGAGAGTCACACTCTTGACTGTGTGTACCATGGCATCTACGCATCTACGTGAGTGAACATGAACTCTGTTCTTACTCGCTTTTTCAGTCTTCCTTTGTTATACTTTTAGTGGGAACTACTTGACTGTGAAGAGCGTGAAACCCCACATCCAGGGCTTCCCGTGCGTTGAAATCTTCCAAGTCCCTTCCCCTGATTTTTTTCTTCATAATTGTGCATTATTTTCCCTAAAAAAAGATGCTCCACAACAGTCCCCCCAAACATAGATCACTCTTTGAGTTAAGCATGTGAATGTTTTTCATTTTCTTTTTTTTTTTTTTAATTAAATCATAGCTGTGTACATTAATGTGATCATGGGGCACCATACACTGGTTTTATAGACCGTTTGACACATTTTCATCACACTGGTTAACATAGCCTTCCTGGCACTTTCTTAGTTATTGTGTTAAGACATTTACATTCTACATTTA
>CAUYPK010025703.1:0-40779 GCA_963574355.1 Loris lydekkerianus | reverse complement strand
ATTTTTCTGTTTTTAGTAGAGATGGGATCTTACTCTTGCTTGGGCTGGTCTCAAATTGCTGCCGTCAAGCAATGCTCTCACCTCCATGAGTACAGATATTAACCACCCTGACTGTCCTAAATTTTATTTATTTATTTATTTATTTTTCTTTATTTTTTTATTGTTGGGGATTCATTGAGGGTACAATAAACCACGTTACACTGATTGCATTTTTTAGGTAAAGTCCCTCTTACAGTCGTGTCTTGCGCCCAAAAGGTGTGGCACACACCAAAGCCCCACTCTCCTCCCTCCTTCACTCTCTTTGCTCTTCCTTTCTAATTTCATTTCTTTCTTTTTTTTTAAGCAGAAACTCAACTTTATTGCGTCAAGCAGCCGCTTATATAGAGTGTGGGGAAGGGACAGGGAAAGAAGGGGGGGGATGAGGTGCGTGACAGGGTTGGGCCAATGGCATGGTACCACGTTGGCTGTATCTAGGTAGAGGCAGTTTCAGGCTGGACCTTGCTGAGTCATTGCTATGCAAAAGTAGCTCGATGGATCTACTTCTAGTCAGACTCGGGAAGTTGCACTAGGCCTCAGGCACATGGCAGGGTCCAACAATTCCCTCTTTGTTTTTTGTATGGTGGAAAAACATAGCCCCTGTCTTAGGTTGCCTGCTCTTGCAGTTTCAGTCTTACCCATCATGGGGATACAAACATCAATGGTCTGGTCCCTGTCTTAGGTTGACTGAACGCAGAGTGATCTTACCCGTCTTTGGGTACTATGAATGTAATCCACCATGCAGCCTCTCCATATCCTGTCTTAGATTGTCCCCGCTTTGGGAGTCTTACCCGTCATTGGTGCTATGGAGGGCGGTGAAGAATGGGCCTTACCATGCAGTCCTCTACAACACGTATGTCTGGAGCTTCCAGAAAGACCAAAGGGGAGGGTGAGTGTGTACCGTGTCTCTGGACTTTCCAAACGATAGTAACAAAAAGCTCTGGTAACACTGTCCATAAGAATCAAAAGAGATCGGCTTGGCAGACGAGAGTTCTACTTCTGAACCCCCCTTGGGAGATCCACTTTGGGGATGATGGATTGAGGACCACAGATCCACTCCCCAGGAAATCAAACCAAGAAAGGTAAAAATTATTTTTTAAAAGTGATGTGACGTCTTTGGAAACATCTTATAACTATAAAGCAAATGGCAAGTATTTGTTTAAAAACATGGACTCCATTAAGACAGGGATACAGTGGGTCTGTGGCCCTCCAGCCCTCAGCCCCAGTTCATGGGGTCAGCAGCACTCAGAGGCCCCTCTGCCCCGCTGCCCTCTGCGTGATGGTCGCTCTCTGAGAGGAGCAGGACTCAAGCATGGGTGTTGCTGAGGCAGCATCCCTGGGCGAGGTGGGGACCTCTCCTCCACCCGGCCCCAGGGGGTCTAGCCCCAGCCTAGGAGGGGCTTCCCCAACCCGCTGGTGGGTCCCACGCCAAGAGGCAGCCACAGCACCAGGGAGCGCGCCCTGCAGGCGTCATCAGGCAGGTGCTCAGAATTGGTCCTGGGGGAGTGGCAAAGAGTAACAACAGGAGTCCCAAATGCACCCCACGGGTGGACGTTATTTAGAACAGAGAGTGCAGGACTCAAGCCCAGCAGTGCTCTTGAACACAGTGGAGAGCACGTCGGAAAGCTGGTAACTCTGTGAAATCAGCAAAAAATTTGCAGGAACCGGGGGAGAAGGCAAGTGATGCTCTCCAGCCATTGGAACGTGGTCCAGATGGTGTCTGGATGTGCACACCTTTCTGCTTATTCTGCTGGGAATTCACTGAGATGCTTGGATGTGCATGTTACTAACTCCTGTCAAACTTGCAAAGTATTCGGTCACTGTTTTTTGAATATGTTTCCTCTTATTTCTTTATTGATATCTCTATAAATTATACAAGAGATTCCAGAAATAAAATGAAACTCTGCTTATTTCCAAACCATTTCCTTTATTAAATGTGTAAACTTATGTAAATCGGGATAAAGCATAAAAGGCAGGAAGACATTTTTAATAGCATCTCAGGAAATATAGAGGATAAAAATCCATTAGCTTCATCTGGACACAAACACCAAAACAAAGGAACCCACAAAAAAGACAACTGAGGATTAAGAGATAATACAGCATAAAATACACTGTTTGTTACATAATTGAAAAATATTTAGACAACATCTCTTTGCACTCTTATAAATACAGAATGAGCCATGGGCTCTTTCTCCAAAGAGGAAAGGACAGGTTAGAAACAAAACCACAGGATGGGAAGAGGATTGATTGTGGTAGGAAAATAATGAGGAAAAAATATACCACTGAGGATCAAAATGGCATCAGAAACTAAAAAGTATCCGTCTACATGGCAGAGCCACATCTGTGATAGGCATGGCTGACAGCTTTCTTTAGACTAGAATGAAGAAAAGAAATATTTTTTAAAATTTAAAAATTCATGATTAAAAACAAAATGCCTTGGAATAGAAAACAATTTGAATCCATGAAGCAGAGGTCGTAAAACGCAGGCGTCCCCGAGAGCCACGGGGGCGGTGTTCCCAGGACACGGCCCTCTTCCCAAGACAAAGCAAACCAGTAGGTTACAGCCTGCACCCACGTCTGCATAAACGCTGTTAGCTTACGGCTGTACTTCATAAGGAAGTTTTCACACACACAAAAATTCTATAAAAGTAACCAGTTTGATGGTAAAGTTGCGGGTAATCCCAGCAGATTTCAGATTCACCTGTGATTCTGTACCACAGGAATTCTCTGAGCCTGACTGACAGCGAGGGCCCTTCCCCTGCTGAGGAACCCCTGTCTGTGTGCACCCGGCAGGGCTCAAACCTTCTGTTCTTCTCCACACCAGGTCACCAGCCCAGCCCTTCACCACATTTATACATATATATTGCACATTTTGTAAAAACAGTGAACCCTTGATCAGGACACAGCCCAAATCCACTCAAACCCAGCAGCTGTTGGATGTGCAGCAGCCCCTGTTTCATGATAATTGGGGCTAGTTCCAGATGGTAGTATTAATTACTGATTTCAATTGCATTGTTACTAATAGCAGTTCACATGATACAAATCTCATTCCCTAATTAATCCACAGACTACAATATATTCAGGCCGTGTTACAAAATCTCACTCTCCATAATAAAAGCCTGCAATACCAAACCAAGAGAGACATCTTTTTTCTCCCTCTGCTCCTTTAAGACTTTCAGATAATTATCAAATCTTAAGAATTAGGGGGAAAATTTGGCCTCAGGTTTTTTCTACATTATTAGACGACAGGATATAGAATAAGATCTGTGGAGTCATGAGGGAAATCCTGGTGTCCTTTAAATTGTACAGGCAGCTACACAGTTCAAAACATGAATTAAAGTAACAACCTTAGACAACACGGTACAAGGGCTTTACCTGTGGGCTGTGCTAGACTCATTCCGAAAACCTGATCGGTAGCTCCAGCTGCCCGAGATAGGAACTGGAAGAGGCTCTTGATGTTTCTTTGTGAGCTGGTTGGTTTTTAGTGGCATCGTCAAATTAAACTACTAGCTGTGACCACCCAGCATAGATTCCATACAAGTTTAATAATAATTCTTGTCTACCTCTATTGAGCATCTGTGAAAAGCAAGTCTGGGTTAAAAGCATTTGGTGCTGGGCGGTGCCTGTGGCTCAAAGGAGTGAGGCGCCGGCCCCTTATACCGGAGGTGGGGGTTTGTGGGTTCAAACCCAGCCCTGGCCAAAATAAATATTTTTATTTTATTTGGCAAAAATAAAATAAAATTAAAATAATAATAAAAGCATTTGGTGAGGTTGAATAACTCATTTACTCTTCAAATCAGCTCTATGTAACCATATAATGTTTTTAAAAAAATTTTTTTAAATTGCATGATACTACCACCAACATCACAATTAAAACAATTGAAGAAAATCACCAAAAATATCAGCAGACAATAGATACTGTTATAATAGGAAGCATTTTATTAATGGAAAATATCTTCGTATTTTATAGAAATTTAACAAATGCACTTTATTTCCTATAATGCAAATTAGAGAAATATCAATGTCGTATGTATTTATAATAACTAAGTGTTAAGATATTACTTGTGAAAAGTTTCTGGAGAAAACAATAAGAAAAAGAAAGACTATGTCAGAAAAAAAATTAAAAAATATAAAGAAGTAAGGAGGGTATTAAAACAGAAAATATGAAATAAGTTTATATATCATAACAGAATGTTTCTAGTACTACAGTGGGTGGAAAGATTTGTTCTCCGCAGATGGAGGTGATTTGGTTTCCCTGCAATTCTAATTAAATTTGAAGCTAAATTATTATACATGCAGACAAAGATCATTCTAAAGTTGATATAGAAAGACAAAAGGACTAGACAATTTTGCCAAAGACAAATAAAGCAAGATACTTTGCACTGTTTGATTTTAAGACTTGCCACGTAGCTCACAGCCCAGACATCCTTGGGCAGCAGAGGGCCAGCAGCACCATCAGGGGCAAATGACGTACCCTGAACAGACAGAGGGCCTGTGCAGTGATGGCATCAGGGTTTTCTGCTTTGTTTCATTTTTTAGCAAATAGCAGAGATAGAGGCTCTCCGAAGAAGAGTTCTTTCTGGAATGACGGTCTGGGGAATGCAATCTGAAGCCTGAGAGCTACAGGGAAACCTCAGCACAGCCGGGGAGGCAGAAGGAAGATGATGGTTTACAAGGTGCAGGAAGGTCACATAAGTTGGTTCGAAACAGTTACCCTTGACCACAAGGATCTACACAAGGGCGGCCTCTGTCCAGGGCCGGACGGGCAGCTGCTGAGCAGACATCTCCTGCATGTATTTTTTGTGCAAATCTGTGGCTTTGGCTAAGTCTTTTGTGATAATTCTTGTTATCAAGTAAACGTACCTGAGGACCCCCCATTTGGCCCCTGGACCCCATTCTGTTCGAGTTTGACTACATAACCCCATCTTGATCTGACAGCTTTCACATTTCTGCATTATCTGTTTTCATCTGATGTTTTTCTCAGCTCTGGAGATTAATTCTTAGGTTACTGTTTTCATTTTTTCTCCAACATACATTAAAGCGAGCACTTTCTCTGTACCCGCGTTTTTAGGTGCATCTCATGCCACACACACATAATGTGTTTTCACTTTATTTCACTTCAAAGTAGTTTCTAAATTCCATTTGCTTGCTCTTCCAGCAGGGCACAGACAAAGGCGTCACCCACCGGCACTCTCCCTGCCGACCTGGGCTGTGCCGTCTCCCTACCCCGTCACACGAGCACCCTCAGACAGAGCAGGCGGGCAAACCACCGCCTATCACACCTGCAGCCCTCCCTTGTTTTTGTGAATAAATTTTTACTGGAACACAGATACATCCATTATTTTTATGTTATCTATGCTTCTTTAATGCTACAACGTCAAAGTGACTGATTGTAACAGAAAACAGCTGAAAATATTTACTTTCTGGCCCTTGACTAAAAACTTCGCTAACTTTGAATATCTGGTAAAGGTTCGCTGTCAGAGGTGAATACAGAATCATCAAACTCATTGGGTAGTCTCCTTCCTTCCTTTTCCTTGCAATTCTTTTTTTTTTTTTTTTTTTTTTGAGACAGAGTCTCACTTTGTCCCCCTTGGTAGAGTGCCGTGGCATCACAGCCCACAGAAACCTTGAACTCTTGGGCTTAAGCAATTCTCTTGCCTCAGCCTCCCAAACAGCTGGGACTATAGGCGCCCACCACACACCTGGCTATTTTTAGAGACAGGTTCTTGCTCTGGCTCAGGCAATCCACCTGCCTCAGCCTTCCAGAGTGCTAGCATCACAGGCATGAGCCACAGAGCCCAGTCCTTTGCAATTCTTTTATTCTTAAGTTTTCCACGTGTAAGCATCATACAACCTGTCTGGTAGATTCCTTCTGAGAGCCAAATCAATATCAGCATTAGGATTTGTGTTAGGGTTTTTCTTTTTTTTTTAACTTTTTTTGCAGTTTTTGGCTAGGGCCAGGTTTGAACCCACCACCTCCGGTATGTGGGGCCAGTACCTACTCCTTTGAGCCACAGGCACCGCCCAGGATTTGTGTTATGGTTTTTATAAGCTACATTTAAAAACCCGAAGAGTTTCCCTCTCTGCATACCTTATTACAAATAATAAGAACTGTTTTGTTTTTTTCCTTGATATTTAATACAATTTCTACATAAAATAACCTCTGCCAAGGGTTTCTTTGGGTTACAATGTTTTAATACCTTCCAAATTTTTTGATGATTACTGGTTTATTCAATATTTATAATTATTTCAGAAGTAATCTGGGTATCTATTTTTGAAAAATATTATTTACTTTATTTATATTTTCCACTGTGTTACTGTAAAGGTGTGCATTGTAGTATATCTCCCAGTTTTGAATTCTTTTTTTTTCTTTTTCTTTTGCAGTTTTTTGGCTTGTTTTTTTTGGCCGGAGCTGGATTTGTACCTGCCAACTCTGGTATATGGAACCAGCACCATACTCCTTTGAGTCACAGGCGCCACCTCCAGTTTAGAATTTTTAAATTTGTGTTTACATTCCCCATTGGTTCTATTAAAGTTTATTTCTATTTCTTTCATTCTCTGATAGGTTATCAGAGAATTGTGTGTTTTATTTGAAGAACAAATTCTTATATTACTAGTGATCTTCTTTCCAAATTTATGATTTCTCCTTCAAATGCAGTCCTCCCATCTCATTACCGTTATTTTCATAAGTTCTTTTTTCAAACTTTTTTGGATTATTTTGTAAATTTCTTGCCTTTTTTCTAGATTTCTGTGTGTTACCTTTACTTTCAGGCTTTTAAGGAGAAGGCGATTAGAACAAAATCAGAATATTTTTGGAGTTTTTCAGAGTATTTTTGAATTTATTGAAACCTTTTATCTCAATGTGTAATTATTATCAGAGTGGTGAGTTTATCCTCTAAGTAGTTTATATTTTCTTAGTGGCTTAATATTTAGCATATTTATAAGAATTAAAATTGCTTTCCTTAATCTGTAATGTATTTTGACTTAACTTCAAAATTGTCATTAATTTTTATATGTTTTAACATATAATATCAATACAATGAGAAAATACAAGAAAATTTGTTTAAAAAAATATCTTCAATTTACTAATTTAGAAAATCAACTTGCCTCTAGATACTAATAATTATACTTCAACCCCGCCAGGATTTAATACTTTATTTTACCTCCATTTTCATTGTGCTATATTTTCAAATCAAAGTCTAAGTGAGTGCTATAGAAAACATTTATTTATTTTAATGGAAATGCATCTAGTACGGCATTTTCCAAAATGTATTTTTTAAATCTGTGATCCCTAGAGATTTGTTCAAGAAAGTATTCAGTGATGAATGAGCTGAGTGCTTTTGTATCACCCTGTAATGTTTCCCTTCACTGATCCGCGTCGTCTCTCCAGGGGAGAGGCAAACCCGCTTTCAGTTTCCATAACTCAGATTTCACATCTCGAATCTCCATTCCTTTATCACCCATCTAACAACTTACACAGCACCTCGGATTTCAAATTCCTTGATGAATTCATTTCTCCTGAAATTCCCCTACATCTGTTCTGATGTCACACCAACAACTTGGCTGCTGTAGTTGACATGTGTGGGCCACGGGGGACAGCACGACGGCTATGACGTTTGTCCCCACACAAGAGGGGCCTTGGCTTCCTTCCTTTCACTGCCCCCTGAGACCCTGACCTAGACCCTTGCCTTTGTTCTGTGGCCACAGGTTAGCCCAATTCCAAACCGACCCTCTGTCACAGCATCTCAGTGACAACGTGGCTTCTGGTGCCATCATGATTTACAGCAGCGCCACGGAGCCCACAGACACCTGGCAGGTTTGCTCCTCCTCAGGGTCAGAGGGTCTTTCTCTGGAACTTCTGAATTCAACATTACAAATTATCACGTAAGATGGCAGGAATGGGAACAATGACCCATTGATATAGACTAGTTTCTGTTTTTATAGGTCATGTTTTATAAGTAGTTTTTAAAATAAATACTTTTGTCTAAAACATATGGGCATGTTTATAATATTTACTGCTTATTTAAGGCATTTTAACACATACAAAGTCAAAAATTCTTCTATTTTCCCAATTTTTATTAGTATGTGTGTATGTATGTTTCCTCATTGCAAATATCAAGTCACAATTATCATTTTATTGTCTATATTTCAGGTGTAACAACATGTCTTCATATATACACAGAGTGAAACGCTCGCTGCATTCCAGCCAGTTAATGAACCCTTCATCTCATGCAGTTTGTGTATGCTCAGCGAATTCCAGTGCACAACACAGTATTGTTAACTGAAGTCCTCACTGTGTACCTGAGAGCGCCAGAGCCTGCTGGTCCACATCACTGCTAGTGCCCTGGACACTGCACCCTGCCCTCACCCCTGCCCTGGGACCAGCGTTCTGCTAGCTAATGCCCTCAGCATCACCACCAGCAAACATCACCACCCAGCAAACATGCCTGCACCCCACGCTCATTACAGCATGATTTCCAACAACCAAACATGGAAACAGCCCTGTCCACCAGCAGATGAATGGATAAAAAGTCAGCACCTACACAAACAGCAAAACATCACTCAGCCCTAAAAACACATCCCTCCTGACAGCACTTTACCCTACCACATGAGAGAATAGTAGAAGTAACTCAATGAATAGCCCCTTCACTCATTCTACACCATAGTACACGAATATTTGCTGCTGAAATAGAAACATCATAAAACAGAATGTCAACTAACCAACATAATTGGGTACAAGTGTTCCTGACATCATAGGGAATGTGAGAAACAGATCTTTTGTTTTCCGAAATGGGCAAGCATGCTCCAACGTACAGCTGAATGGACTCAGAAATAAAATGTAGGGCAGGAAAAAAAGGACCAAGAGAAAACGCTACAGTGATTTGACTGTTGACAGAGATTTAAAGTCTGAGAAGATCTCAGATACTTTTAAAAGTGGGACGTGATTTTAATCTAAATTATTCTGTGTCCAAAGGAATGTTGCCTTCCAGTCTAATAATTTGTACTCTCTTTACAGAAAAAAAGGGAACTAAAGCCCCCCATATATTTCTTCATCAGAATTAATTACATGAGGACATGTTTGGACTCTAAATGACCATGAATTCCTCAACGGTCTAACAGAAATCCATCCTTGTACTGTAGAAAAATCTCAAATCCATCCTTGTACTGTAGAAAAATCTCAAAACATCAAGATGGAATAGCAGAATCAGTTGTTTATTTTTTTCTGTATTCATGTATTTAATGAAGTTTTGGGCAAGATTATTCAATTAATAAAAAATATTTCTGTGCTTTGCACCATTAGCCTATGATGATAGGCATGTCAAAAGTTAGACACACACATAAAATCTTAAAAGCTTAAATAAAAAATGTTAGACATGGCTCTATGACTTAAATGTTCTGGTGTTGGCAATAATAAAGCAGTCTGAGAGAATCTTCTGTAGCTAAATATTGGACAGAAGGCTCCTGAAAAATCCAGGGACTGCTGTCGGAAAGCAATTAAGCTGAAGAAATTACATTAGGGCAGAACAGATGCCATATTCAAGTCAGTCCCCTATTTTTCATGCAGTTGGGGCTCGCTGGTCTTTTATTTCCTAATAAATAAAAGATTGACAAACACCTGTTCCTTCCCCAGTCAGGTGTGGCTGTTTATCCAGACAGGTTAGCTCTGTGCAGTCCCTTCCAAATTCATGTCTGTCCAAGGTAAAAAGAAAAGCAAGGGGTTGGAGCACTTACCCCCGTAGACTTCACTTCTCTGACAGCCTTCTGGGGTTTCCACGCTGCCTTTCCCATCCCAACTCATTTTACACTGGCACACACTGGGGCGGCGAGCACAGGTCAACAGTGAGAACTCGCGTTTCCTGCCGATGTTTTCTGACACTCAGAAAACTGGTCTCCTTCCTTTATGCTTTGAAGAAACCATAACTTTAGCCAATACTGAGCGTCAGTTAGGGCTAGTTGTTACGTTATCACAGAAACCGTATTTCTCTGACTTTCTTGTGCAACAAATCCCTGGTGGCCGAAAGTTAAGTGTATTTTTAAATTTCAAAGTTACCATCGGCAGGGAGCTGACTCCGTGTATGTGTGCACATGTATGCATGTGTGCACATGTGTGTGTGCATGTATGCACGTGTGAGTGTGTGGACGTGTGTGCACGTGCATGTGCAAGTGTGTGCATGTATGTGCAAGTGTGTGTACACATGAGTGCGTGTGCATGTGTGTGTGCATGTGTGTACACATGTGTGAGCACATGTGTGAGTGCGTGCAAGTGTGCACACATGAGTGTGTCTGCACGTGCATGTGCATGTGTGTGTGTCTTTACCACACCCGTATTTTCACTTCTCAGACTTCTCCCCTCTGCTCCCTCTCTATGGAAATATGTAGATGACTTTATCTGCTCTTTGACACTTTAAAAATGTCTTTCTGTTTTCAATTTAAGGATTCATTTCACCATATGGTCTGTGTCGCCTGATAAACCCTCCCACACATCATGAAATAATTGTAGCCTTAGAAAACCGTCCACCTCCCTAAAGGTGAGGCTGTGCCAGCGTGTTTATGTGCTGACCGCCTCCCCAACACCAGGAATTTCTCACTCAATTTGTTTTCGGTCTGCAACCTGGTGCTTGGAAGCTATTTACCATGGGGTGTTGCCCGACAGATCATTTTCGTTCACAAATGTGACTGTTGTATTCAAATCCATTCCTCTGCAAGGCTGAAATAGGTGAACTCTCTATTCCTTACAGATGATGTCACAAGTAAAAGCAGCAGTCTCTCAAATTGAAACAGAATTCAGTGTACAGTATTTGTCAAGATCTCTCAAGTTACGCAGACGTGCAAAGGAGGGATGCAGGGCCAGAGGGACCCCTCGGGGGGCTCAGTGACGTCACTGCACGCAGAGAGGAGCTCGTCTTGCTTTTTTGCGCCTTCAGCTTCTAGTGGAATTATTCTGCCCACTGACACAATCTGAAGTCTTGTCAGATTTTGTTACTACTCACTTCCATGTGGATTTAAGTCGGAAACATGCCATCTGAAGACAGTGTAAAATGTTGCACATAGTGGGAAAAAGCAACAAAATGCTTTTGAAACTGCTGTGCTCTGCCACTGCCTCACCCTGTGGACACAGGCATCCCAGCCTGTGCTCTCTCTCTCCCTTCTCTCTCTCCGTACCCCCCGCCAGTCCAGGCACACAGCACGTTCATTCTGCCCTCAGGAATGGCTGCACCAACCTGGCTGTACCAATCTCACCTGCTCCTAATGGCCCAGCGTTCTTATGAAGACAAATAGGTCCATGTATTATAATTAGCCATTCGCTCACCTGTTCATTGAATGCATATATCATACCCAGGACATGGCAGGCTCCCCAAAGGATCACATGTCTATTGTTGGGGGAAGGAGAAAATATTTTCAAAAGATTATCTAAATTATTTATCATCTTCATTTCATTAAACAGGGTGACAAACAAAACGTCATTACTATTTCCCAACTGAAGTAAAAGTTAGGAAACTACTGAGACGATGTCCTGTCCAATTTGGGGAGCAGGGCAGCCTATTCCTGCTACAGCTGTGAGCTGTCACCACTGTCATCGCTAATTATTTGATTTATTTTGTTGTGGCATTTTCTGAATTACACTGTCATGTGCCAAGTTTCTGAGATTTAATCCAGAAGCTCAAAAATGTGCATTCAAGGGAATAAGCCACATATTGCTAAATATTTAGAGTAAAGATCATTGTACTTTAATAGTAAACAAATGCTTAGAATTCAGAAGTGATCACCCTTAGCTTTGATGGTGCTCTGTGTCCCACAGGTTATAGACAGCCAGTTATCTGCAAGTGCAAAACCTCTGCGTTCCTTTGCAAGTAGCTGACCCTCTGACCGTCGATGCCTGCACTCCAGTGGGACCAGGCCGCCTAGGTCACCTCACATGCTTCAGTGTCCAATGGACATACAATACCCCATGTGCGTGCAAAGAAATGGCAGAGACACCCCAGCTCTGGTAAGAACAACAAAGACAAAGACCATAGCAAAGGTCTTCAGGAGTTGGCGTTCCTTTGCCAGGAAAATAGAGACTTCCCATAAATTAAGGGTTACACTGTCAAATAACTCAGTATGTCCTTGTAGGACAAAGAAATGTTAGTACACAAAGCTGTTCCTTTTTTATTACAGATGAAGTCACACAAGAAATAAGATCCTTCTGAAAGTTGAAAAGGCAGTTAAGTGTGGGGTGAGAATCTGTTTTAGGAAAAGGAAGTACCGAATAACAGATGGAGACGTGTTCGGGGCAAATCAGAAGCTTATGTGGAATTTCCCTGTAATGAACAGTTTTAAGAAGAGTCATGAGCAGTACGTGGTTCTCTGTAAATGCTAAGAAACACTTTTCTTTGCCTACAGAGTGTTCCAAACAATAGTGATAACAATGGCAGCAGTGACAACAGTGACAGTGACGAGTGTCACAGCAACAAGACAGGGTGCTCAGTGAGTGCGACTCACCAGTCACCATTCTGAGAACTCCACACAGACGCAGTCCTTGTCACTCATAATTAGGAAAATACTTATAGCTGTCTTTCAGCTCTGAACATCCAGGCAATCTTTATTTGAATATATGCTGCTATCGTCGGGCCACAGCCACCAATAGTGCAGTGGGAGGGGCCAGTGGGAGGGGCCAAACAGTGCAGTGGGAGGGGCCAAGCCCCCTGACATCATCAAAGGCAAGCCACCAAGGTGATGATGTAATGCGTCCCCAGCAACTACCAGAGAAATTTACACTGAACATTTATAAATAATTCAAACAAGTAAGCCTTTGTAACATAATTGTGTGTGTGCACTGCCGGGACCACAAACTAAGGCGAGTTCCCATTACTGATTTTCATAGCACCCTCCATGTCTTCCCAGTTCTTACCAGCATTTTAATCACCCGGGTTTTAGTTGCTGAGATTATTTCTTACTACATCGTCCAACAAGCTCCTTACTAAAGGAAGCACATGGTGTTGTCCTCATGTTTCCAGAACCTAACAAGCACTGACAACGTTTGCCGGCTTAACCATCTTGAAGCATGTCCTTCCAAAGTGCTCAGTGCAGCCGCCTCTCTGCACAACAGGTGTCCAGAACCTTGCTGTCTTGCAAAGCTGAAGCTCTGTATCCAGCAAGCAGAGTGGGACCGACTCTCCCCAGACTCACCGCCTTCTGAATCTATGATCGTAACTGTGGGAGGCTGGGCTGGGGATGTCAGCTGCTCACCTGGGCCTCGCTCACCTGAGGCAGGTGAGAGTCCAGGCTGAAAATGTCCCTTGGAGACTTGTCAGCAGTAGATTCTCCTTAAACTTGTGAGAGTAAATGGTGAGATCTTCAAAGGAACGGGCGGGGGCACAGGGGAGGTGGAAGCCCAGGGGGTTCAGGCCGCTTCAGAGCCAGCTGGAGGAGAAGTAGAGGCAGGGATTATGTTGACACCACCTTTATCGGAAATAGACTTGTTTATTTAACATCTGTAGAAAAACTCCCCCTTTCTATTCTTTTTTAATGTATTAATTGCCATGCTGCCCTTGGGCCTTTACAGAGTGCTGTATCCGTGCCGATACAGACGGGAAGGGGTGATTGCGCTTCCTTTTCTTGACAAACCAGGTAACATCTGCAACTAATTTAGTTATTTTGTGAAATAAAGTATTAACATCTACTTATTTGGGTTTTGTCTACAATTTTTCAATACCTTTAAATGATATTGTGCTAAAACAAACATAGCAGAGAGAGCAAATATCTGATAAACGCAATCTCTTCATGTCCTTTCTTCTGCCAAGCTTCTGTCTGTGTCAGCCTCACTTCCAACGGGCACTCCATGCACATCTAAGACAAGACGCCACAGAACAGGACAGGGCTTGAATCATTTGATAAATGTGACTAGAACACTGGTTTATGGGAACAAACGTGCTAGCACTACTCATACGACAGTGCTAGAGAGAGGGGAAAACTAACCAGAACAGAGAGGGAAACGTCAGTTAATATTTATCTGATTTCCAGCTGTGGAGAGCCTGCTGAGCTTAAATAAAAGAAACTGGGCTCAGCCAGGATTTGGCCGTACATCTTTTCCAGTGGCTGTGGTGGCTCAGGGAGGGCACAGCTCTGGGCAGGAGGAAGTGAGAGACAGGCAGGTGGGATGACCTCAGTGCCCAAAGCTCCACTGGGCATGGCCCCTGTCCCTTTGTTATTAAACAAAGAAATGCAGAATACAGCTTTCATTAGGTTCCCTTTAAGTACCACGTTAGGAAACACTGGGTTTAAAATACATACAGTCCTGTGAATTAAGAAGATTTTAGTACAAATTTTACTGAAGAAATTTTGGTGAACACGAGTTTGAATTTGGGCAGTTGCAGAAACCGGCCTGTGGCTGTGCAGGATTGAGGGTGGCCCTGTCGCACCTGAAGAACTATTTGTGCTAAAACACACTCTTCTTGGGGCAGCCCCTCCCTTCTGTGGGTCTACAGCAGCTTTGGATAGAAGCCTTCATCATTCCTGAAAGCCGCAGTTCAGAGGTCAAACACACGGCAGCCTCTTTCTCACGGAAGTTGTCAAGGCAACTTTCTACTGTGGAAAATTTGGGAAAGATTATTCTATGTATCACTGTTCATAATAAGCAAATATCAAAGCAATGGTGGTTAAACAGCTTTTCTTTGGAGGGGCAATGCGGAGGACATATATCTCTTCTGATGGATTTCACAGAACGACGCCTACCGCACGGGCTGTGAAAGAGACCTGAGCGTGGGGAGAAGAGGGCAGACCTCACCGTGGGCACAGCAGGGTACACCCTAGTGTCCTGTGCTTGACCGCAGTGCAAGGGCAGAGAAGGGCTCCTGCAGCAGGAGGGCCAGGGAGAGCCCCAGAGCTGCTGCACGTGTAAGTCAACCCTCAGGACACCCAGGGCCTGGACCTCCCTCGTGCAGGTGGGAGGCGAGGCCAAGATGGTGTCTAGCTCTGGTGCAGTGTAGCCGTAGACACTCAGACTCACGGGTGATCCCACATCAGGGGATGCCCAGCCCCAGCCTGCCCTCACCACGGCTGTTTTCTCCTGGGCCAAACTGATGGATGCCAGAGCCCCAGCAGTCAACTGTTCACCCTCTTGCTTTCCAGGGGCCTTGGCTCGGGAGGCCCTGCCCCTGAGGCACCAGGCAGCTTTCTCTCTTCACCTGCCTGGAGCCAGCCCTGAGTGACCCCCACTCTCTTCCAGCTGTGGCTTCTGTCTTAGAACCGCAGCCACCAGCCTCATCACCGAGCCCAGGACGGCTTCTGCATGGATCCTCACTGTCTGACTTGCCTCTCGTCACTCCTGGACTGCTCCAGAGAATGTACCCAGGTGCCCCTAACCTCACCATACATAGGGAAAATGGGAAATGGTAGCTAAATGTACTTTTTTTGTTTGTTTGTTTGTTTTTGAGACAGAGCCTCAAGCTGTCGCCCTGGGTAGAGTGCTGTGGCATCACAGCTCTCAGCAACCTCCAACTCCTGGGCTCAGGCGAGTCTCCTTCCTCCACCTCCCAAGTAGCTGAGACTACAGGCGCCCACCACAATGCCTGGCTATTTTTCGGTTGCAGCCGTCATTGTTATTTGGAGGGCCCAGGCTGGATTTGAACCCGCCAGCTCAGGTATATGTAGCTGGCGCCTTAGCCGCTTGAGCCACAGGCGCTGAGCCTAAATGTACTTTTATTTACAAAATATTCATTACAAAATTTTATAAAGAGGTGGCCAACATGTAAAGAATATGTTGTAAGTATTTTGTAAAATTCTGTCCTGAATATTTTGCAAAGAATTACAGTTAACTACGATTTCCCATGTTCCCCAAGTATGGCAAGCTTAGGGGCAACTTTTGGGATACACTGCATTTATCTTGCCTTTGAGGACACTGAATCATGTGCTGTTTAGAATTGTTTTCTGTGGCTAACACGGTATCAAGCAACGTCTCGCGGGGCACGTTTTCACAGGGGAGGTTGTTTATCCTCCTTGGCCATTTGCTGGCATTTTTCCCTCCCTCACCCCACGTCCAGCACCTCTGACCACTCATGGCCTTGTTTGGCCTATGCCATCCACAGGGTTCAGTTCTGCTCCTCCCAACACCCTCAGGTTCTCCTGCACTGCTGTGCCAGCCAGAGATATCCCCAGGCAGTTTCCAAGTGAAAACCACACCTGTTCCGACTCCCTGCAAAGCCCCCTTGTAATAATTTCATTTCACCCTTCTCTAGAAATAGGCCTTTCTTTTCTCCATTTCATTTTAACTTTGGCCAGCTGCAGAGAGTTTTATGTGTCTTTATTCTTTGTGAGATCTTGCATTTGTGGGAAGGTAAGGGCCCACATTTGGAATCAGGTAATGTTTTTCCACTAATGAGCTCCTAGCCTCCCTGAAGTTTCCGGAGGTTCAACCCTTCCCCAATTCTAGTTGAATGAGCACTTTGGCGTCTATTTAGGTTTCAGAGCTGTTCACTGCCTGCTCTAAAATGCCGTAAAATGTTAGTGGTGTGGATTTAATAACAGTGTCCTAGGCAGCCCGGTGAAGGAAGCTGATGAGATTCGGGTGAGCTGAAATAAAATGAAACCGATGTGACGCTGAAACATCTATCATATTCTTCACACCAATGAATATTTCTCTTCTTCCCTTTGGAGAAACTGAGGATCATAGTCCCATGTGCTTCCTGAGACCAAGTATGTAATATTGGCTTTGTCTCCTAAATTCACAACTTTCAAATGTATACACTCTGCATGGCCACACATAAATTTGAAGGAAGTATTTATTTGTGATGTAATTTTTTGAGAAAAAATTACTGATATTATAATCAGATAATTTAAATAAACCAATTCAAGTCTTATGTCATATATTAATTTCAGGCTCTAACTTTAATTCCTTTATGCAGTGAGTGGTATATTCAAATCGATAAATCATTTTATTTCAACTTCCAAATATCCTTGCAAAGCAGACAAAGCCCAGACTGCTGAACATGAGATTCATGCTCCTGACAGGCAGTATCTTTGTGTTTATTTAGAATAATGTTAACTGCACGATGAATAAATAACTTAAAATTCAGCTGATTTACAGTTTATATGAAATAACAATTGTTATAGGACTACTATGCATTCGTGAATTTGGAATGGCCAGTACCTCTTGACAATAAAAATAACCGTTTCTTTCACCGCTTAAAATACTTCTTATTAATACAAAATGCCAAAGCTAACAGTGGTAAAGGTAGTCTATTACATTGGATTTGATCGTTCTAAATTTAGTGATTTTCTCTGTAAATATTAAATCTGTGTTATATAATCTGGATATCAGAATATACACATGTACTTTATCAGAATTCTACCTGCTCTCCTATAAAAATTGATTTTTATGTTTAAGTATATATTTCAATGTATTTTAATATCATGACCTATGTATGTATATGGTTTACATATATGTAATATAGGTATATGGTTTACATATGTATAATATGTGCATTTGACTTATATGTATGTAATAGCTGTGTGTGGTTTACACGTGCAACACATGTGTGGTTTACATGTGTATGATATGTGTATGTAGTGTACACGTGTGTAATATCTGTATGTGGTTTACACAATAGCTAACACAACACAAGCGCTAGCTGAATACCTTGATGCTGTGCTGCCGAGGGAGTGAATACTGAGAGGAGGAAAGCCCGGGATGTTTTACCCCAAATACTTTCACCTGCAGTTAGTTGAGTCCATGGATGCAGAACCCAGGTGTCTAAAAGGTTAACCGTGGTCAATGACACAGATACTGTTTTTAAAGTAACTGCTCACAGCAGCTCTGTAAAGAATAAATTGAATAGGAGCTTAAGGGAGGAAAAATGAAGGTACTAAAAATGCAAAACTTAATACATAAAAATTATTATTTTAAAATAATTTAAAGAGGAAATATATTACATCAAAGCATATATGTGTATAGATCAAAGAAGATTTTGGAAAATATATAAGAAAGAACATGAGTAACTCCTGAAATGCCATTTCTTCATTTACACAAGTTTTATAAGCAAGATAATTTATAGTGAAGAAAGCCAAGGATGGGAGACTGGGAAGGAGGGAGGTTGGGAGGGAGGCTGGGGGATGGAGGCCAGGGGAGGAGGGAGGCTGGGGGGGAGGCCAAGGGAGGGAGGCCAGGGGAGGACGGTCAGGGGAGGAGGGAGGTTGGGAGGGAAGCTGGTGGGGGGGAGGCCCAGGGTTGGAGGCCAGGGGAGGAGAGAGGCTTGGCGGAGGCCAAGGGAGGGGCAGGGGAGGAAGGTCAGGGGAGGAGGGAGGTTGGGAGGGAGGCTGGTGGGGGGGAGGCCCAGGGTTAGAAGCCAGGGGAGGAGGGAGGCTGGGGGGAGGCCCTTTCTCCCTCTCATCCCCCTCAGACATCTTGATCTGTCTTGGAGGCCTAAGAGTAGATGGGGCAGGGGTAGATGTGCAGCTCTCCTGCCCAGTTCCAGCCTGTCCTTCACCCCAGGTGGTCCACACTCTCACGCAGGCAGCCTGGCCAGATCACTGGCTGGAGGACTTGAGAGAGGAATCTGTCCTGATGCTGCTGAAAGAAGCCACAGGTGGAGCTGTGCTTTCCCCCCAGAGCCAACTCACAGGGCTGGGGCAGGAAGCTCCTTCCAGAAATGGAGAGAAGGAAAGGGATCCCCCTGCCCCCTAGGGCTGTGGGGCCACCTCCTGTTGGCCACCCCCATGGGGAGCCCCAGGGCATTGCTGTCTGGGGAGAGAGGAGCACAGAAGACCCCACTTGCTCATCTCCAAGAGGCACAGTTTCCTTTGCACACCCAAATGTTTTCCTAGACAAAATCAGCTGTTAAATTATCTGTATTATTTACCTCTGATATAAAACAATTACTGAGTTGCTGCTCCTTTTTTTCTATCTTTCTTTCCAGGTGGTTTAGGATATAAACACAAATGAAATTCAGCTTCGTGCCTTTTACTAACCTGTGGGAGCAACATCTACTGGGCTGTCCAGAGCAGGACAGGTGACTGTGAGAGCAGAAGGCTCTCGTGAGCCCTGTGTTCAGGCGTCAGGCCCCAGCCACTCTGCCTCCCAGCAGAGTGGGAGCACCAGGCTCAGCTTCTTTTAGCCCAAACTCCTCAGGGCATGTTTGCTAATCGTGGCCTTGTGAGGGTTACAGGGTTTCTTTTGAAAGTAGCACTAACTGTGAAATTTGCAGCTTGCCTGAATCCTGGTGCCTTGGCAGCCTTGCAGAAGGTGACTCGGCTGCCCTGGGCTTTTTGCACTCACTAGTCCCCACGTGAGGAAGGTGCTTATGTGACATCTGCAGTCTGTGAACCCACCACATGCACCACCTGGGGAAGGAGTGAGTGCAGGTGAGGCGGCAGGGACTCCGGCCACCTCAGCTGTGGAGCTGAGGTGAGATCCCAGGATGGCCATGGTGGCTTCAGCCAGGGTTGCTTTTAGCTGTGCAGTTGTGGACTCATGGCCTCTGCACTCCTGTTAGCTTCTCAGCAGGTGGAAAAATGTTGCGCTAACAGCAGGCAGAGAAGAGGACGCTCAGCCCCTGCAGAGCTGACCTTTTTCAGGATCTCTGTCCAGTCCTAAAAATTGTTTGTCATTGAATAATTTTTAAGAAAATGAATGTCTTGAACCACTGCCCTAAGGTAACCATCTGTGCTGAATGTGGTAGTCACCTCACAGATGTCATGAAAACCTGAGGTTGGCTTTACCAACACTTAGCAGAGAACCAATGTTTGCTTAACATCCGCTATGGCCCCAAGTGGGCTCTGGGGAAGTGCTGAGACTATCAAGTCCTCATGGTGACACGTGACCGACTAGAAAACGCACGAGACACACGTGGCTGGAGACAGAAGTGTATTACTTAAGCATTTCAAATACTGCTGTGGACCTAAATAAATGATACAATTAATTATAAGACTTCTATTAATAAAAATTTAATTTGCACTCACTTGTTATTCTCATGTTAAAACCCATCTACAGAAAGAAAAATTGTACTAGTACAGTATGTGGTTACGTAATTAAAATCATAGCATAGATAATTTGGAGTGCTCCTCCACTCAGAGTTCCAGAGATGATTACAGGTTTCTCCTTCAATACAGCGGTCACCCCAAACCGAAAGACGCTACCATATTAGCCAAAGTGCATATATTATAGCTTTTCACCAACCCATGTGACTCCGATTTAAAGTCATGCATTCTAATGTGTTTTGACAAGTAAATTGCTTGCCTTTTTTTCCTTGATAGCCAACCATATAAATAATGCATGCACAGTAATAGTGAGAGTAGTAACTAAAGTCAGCCATGAAGCACAGAAAGCGCGTGGACGGTAACAGGGCTCTGGCCTTGAAAATCAAGCCATGACCTCAAGAAACCAACACACCTGAGGCCATATTTTTTTTTAAAATGATTCAGAGATTAACTTCTTTCTCTCTCCCTCACAACCCTCCAATTTTAGACCTGAATGCTTTTTCTTAAGAAATATCAAAGTTTGTGATATGTCATCATTTCCATCACTATTTTGTATATATTTTGTATAGTATTTGGTATTACTTGGAGTTGCTTTCTGAATACAACAGTCTGGGGCTCCTTAAACATTATAATTAAGGTAATTGTACGGAAGAAAATTTTATCCTAAACCGAAGTCTTTCCCCAGTAAGTCTCCGACAGTAATCATCTTCCCAAATACCAAACCATAAAATGAAAAAAAAAAATGCAAATATCAATAATTATTCTTCTGTATATCCTGTTTGGCAATTTAATGGGGAACCTTCCTCATAGTCTCTACCTTCATGTTTAATTCCACATTATGGACCTACTTTGGCTCAAACAAATAACACACACGTTCACTCACACTAATCATCATAGTCATCACCATCACCATCCTCACCCTGATCTTCATTTTCTCCACCATCAACACCACCACCACCATCTCCACCATCACCACTACCACAATCACCACCATCATCATCGTCACCCTGATCTTCATCACCACCAACAACACCACCATCATCATATTTGCCCTAATCTTCATCATCACCACCATCATCATCACCAACACCACAGTCATCATCATCATCATCACTCTGATCTTCACCACCACCAACACTACCACCACCATCATCACCATCATCATCGTCATCACCATCTTCATCATTGCTATCATCACCCTGATCTTCATCATCACCACCACCACCACCATCATCATCATCACCATCAGTATCACTATCATCATCATCATCACCATCTCATCGTTACATCACTATTATCACCACTATCACTCTCATTATTCCATGCACCATCAACCCAATCTTCACCATCACCACCATCATGATCACCATCACTATCACTATTATCATCACTGTCATCACCTCATCTTCATCACCACCACCTTACCATCACCACCATCTTCACCATCACCACCACCATAATTTCCACCATCAACACCATCACTATCATCTCCACCACCATCCTCATCACCATCAGTATCGCTATCACCACCACCACCATTGTCATTATTACCATCACTGTTATCACCACCATCACTCTCATTATCCCATGCACCATCATCAACCCAATATTCATCATTACCACCATTATGATCACCATCACTTACACCATTACCATCACTGTCATCACCATGATCTTCATCACCACCACCTTACCACCACCACCATCATCACCTTCATCATCATCATCACCACCACCATCTCCACCATCACCACCACCATCATCATCACTCAGATCTTCATCACCACCACCAACACCATCATCATGATCACCACCACCATCTCCACCTTCATCATCATTATCACCACCACCATCTCCACCATCACCACCACCACCATCAACATCACTACCACCATCTCCACCTTCATCATCATTATCACCACCATCTCCACCATCACCACCACTATCATCACTCTGATCTTCATCATCACTACCAACACCACCATCATCATCACTACCATCATCATCACCTTCATCATCATCATCACCATCACTATCACCACCTTCATCATCATCACCACCACTATCACCACTACCACCATCACCCTGATCTTCATCATCACCACCACCATCATCCTCATCATTACCATCACTATTATCACCACCATCACTCTCATTATCCCAAGTACCATCATCAACCCAATCTTCATCATCACCACCATCACCACCACCATCTTTAACATTCAAAAATTAAGTAATGTAATCCAGCACATCAACAGATTAAAGAAGAAAAATTGCATGATCATATCAATAGATACAAAAGTGCATTTGACACCTACACATGGAAAAATATCTCAGCAAGTTAGTGATGAAGGAAAACTTATCAACTTGATGAAGAATATCTTAAAAAGAACTTATAACTAATTCATAGTTAATGACAAGAAACTAGAATCTCTCCCTAAGGTCAGGAACAAGAAAAAAACTCTCATAGGTTTTTTTCAACATCATATAAGCAAGACTTAATTACTGCTACAAGATGAAAAAAGAAATGAAAGATATACAGAATGAGAAGGAAGAAATAAAACTCTTTCTTCACAGATGACAGATTCTTCTTGTGGAAACACACAAAGAAAAGACAAAGAAAATCCCTGAAACTAATAAGCAATTATAGCAAAATCACAGAATACAGGTAAGATAAATAAAAAGTCAATTACTTCCCTATATAATAGCAATGAACAAGCAGAATTTGAAATTAAAAACACAATCCCATGCATTTTGCAACCCCTCCAGAAATGAAAAACATAGCCATAAATCTAACAAAGTATGACCCATTTCTGTATGAGAAAAACTACAAAATTCTGATTTAAAAGATCTAAAAGAACCAAATGAATGCAATGAATGTTTTACGTTCGTGGACAGGAAAACTCAACATTGTTAACACGTCATTTCTTCCTCCCTCATTCTGCAGACTCAATACAATCTCGACCAAAATCTCAAAAAGTAAATGTCAGAAAACTGATTCTCAAGTTTACATAGAGAAGCAAAGACCCAGAACTGGCACCACAAATGGAGAAAAGAACAAAGTCAGCTCACTGGCCCAGTTAAATTTCATTCTTGCTACACATCAGCAAGTGAACCCACGGCCTGGAGTACAGAGCCCAGGAACAGACTTACCCAATTCAGATCTCAAATCCCGACAAGGAAGCAAGAAAACTCAATGGAAAAAGAGTAATCTTCTCAACAAATGGTATTGGAAAAACTGAACATCAACATGCACAAAACAGTATAGATGTAGATACATTTACAGACACCGCGCGCTCATGAGGGTCATGATGTGTTGACGCCAGCCCATGGAGTGTAGCATTTATACCCCTCCCAAAATGTAACTCGGAAGGGACCACAGGCCTAAATATAAAACACACAACAATTATAAAACTCCTAGAGGGTAAGATAGAAGAAAATCCAAATGATGTTGAGATTGGTGAGGACATTTTAAATGCATCATCAGTGTCATAATCCATGAAAGAGAAAAGTCACCAAACCCGGATGTGATCGAAATTAAAGACGTTGCCCTGTGAAAGACACTGTCAAGGGAATGGAAGACGGGCCACATTGGGAGAACATGTTTGCAAAACACACATCTGATAAAAGACTATTATCCTAATTATACAAAGAACTCTTAAATCTCAACAATAAGGAAATAAACAACTCAATTAAAAAATGTGCAAAAGATGTGAACAGACACCTAACCATATGTGACACACAGATGGCAAGGACTGGAGAAGGCGCTCACAGTTTAAGTCATCAGGAACTGCAGATTAAAAGAGCACAGAGACAGCGCAGCATGCGTGCTTGAACGGGGGAGGCCCAGAACCTGGCCACACCCCGCACTGGCAAGGCTGAGGTGTCAGGAGAAACACGAACTGTACAACCACCGTGGAAGGCAGGCGTGTTACGCACAGAACCACCTGGGCTCACTGCATGATCCAGATCTGCATTCCCTGTGATCCACCCAAATGATCTGGGAGCTTACGTCTACAGGAAGAACTGTCGCAGAGTGCTTCTAACAGAGGTCAATGAAGATCTCCTTCAGTTAGGGAATGGTGGACATACCGCAGTGAGTCTGTAAAACAGTCTTAGCCAATCCAAAAAAGGCTGCAACTGTAGCTCGGTGATGTTCTGCTGGAGGCAAAGCTATGGAGACAGTAAACAGACCAGCAGCTCTCAGGGGTTCAGGGGCACACAGGACATGGGGGCACAGGGAGGTCAGGGCAGCGGTGATGCCTGGAGGGTCTGCCCCATCACACACTTGTCCACACCACTGGAAAGTATGACAGCAGGGGCAGACCCCAGTGTGAACTGTGCACTCCAGGGGGTAACGATGTGTTCACGTCGGCCTGTTGTTGTAACATTTGCACCACTCTGGTGGGGATGTCGGTGCCGGTGGGGGGTGGCTCTTATAAACTGCTCATGTACAAACATCTAAGTGGGGGCTCTTTGTACTTGCAGTGTTCTTTGAACCTAAAACTGCTTGGAAAAGTGTCTGCTTAAAAAACAGGAAGCCAGAGTAGAAGCCTTCAGTAAATCTGTTTTTAAAGCAATGAGCAGGACACACATTTATGAAGTCATAATTAGGCTGTATTGATCTGATTGGAAAGCAATACATTTAAATAACAGTAGCATTTTTCAGAAACTAAAGTGCCCTTTGATAAGCATCTGACTTTGGTCTTTTTCTTGTTTTCTGTCTCATTTTTCTAGCATGAGCTATGACTCGGGAGCCTGAGCTTACGAGAGCACAGCTTCGATCATCTGCACAGCGGGCGGTGCCACGTTACATAACGACACCAAGGCTAATTCCACCCTCAATCTGTTGTCTCAATAACGACAACGCATTAAGCAAACGGGAATTACAGCTTCAGCCGCTCAGCCCCCACTGCTCATCTTCATCGCATTACAGCGTCCGTCCGGGGTGCAGGGCTCTCATCTGACCAGGGTTCTCAAGCAGCAACTGTAACCACATATTTTAATGTTTGTATCTTTCTACAAAGCAGTGTACAACTGACTGATTTGTCCATCTGGCTCTTTGAAATAATCAATAAACCGATCATTTTATCAGCAAAGTTCCCTACTGAATAATACTGTGTTTGGATTTTTATGAAACTGTTTAAGTCCAAACTCACTCAACATTTATCTATCATTTACTTTACCCAGCTATTAATGTGGGTCATTGATGCCTTGTGCAGACTGATACGCAGACATATGGTTATGTCTTTGCCTTTGGTGAATGGCAGGATTTCGGCAGAGTAGACACACCCCTGGCCTCTGACATCCACGACCCTAACCACACTGGTGCTCACACTCTGGGTTTGGGGGCTGGACCCTAAACTCTAGGCCCCATGCTGAATAGTGAGGAAAAAATGCAATGTTCATACATTTCAACAGTTTTGAGTACACACCAGAAGAAATGAGATTTTCAGAGTCTGTTAAATTGTTTGTTAAATTAATGTTATAAGAAATGTGTTATATCAGATGATACTGAGAGTATAATAAAAATTTATGTATATTGCTAAATGTTATCTTTAATTCATTGTTCATTATTTTTCTGATTGCTTTTTGAAAATTTTATAATATGAAATCACATATTTATTAGGATATAAAGGAAATAAAGATAGCATAGAAAGAATGAAATAAATGTAACGTTCTATTGCTCAGAGAGGCTTTCATGTTTATCTCTCAAAATTTATTTCAATGTGTGGTAAATCACATTGTGATTTGGATTTAAATAAATCACAATTTATTTAAAACATAGCTGTGTTCTTTCTTGTTACAATTTGAAGCTGCCAAATTGTAAGGAGACAACTGCTGGGTCTTGGACAGACAGGTTGCCTCCAGGCTGGCTCCATGGTAAGTTGCCAGAAGCTGCTCCCCTTGGAGTGCGTCTCTGCACCTGCTGGGTTATTCTCACAGCAGTCTCTGGCCTGGACTCTGTGAGTCCCTCAGCAGGTGCGGTCTGACCCTTCCACACACACTGCTAAGTTGTTGTGGGGACTCCGAGCTGCGGCAGCTTGGCGAAGCAGACACGTCCCCTGGAAGCCTTTCCTGTGTGATTTGGGTTTAGGACTGGCCAGCACAGAGGCTGAACTGACCTGGAGAGCAGAAGCAGGACACGGCACCCTGGAGTTACCAGCGCTCTGGGCCATCCCTGGCCTGCCCTTCTCAGCGCCTTGCGCTTCCCTAGACTCCAGACCAGTCCTCCTCGGGCTCACCACCAGAAGGGCTCCTCTTTTTGGCTTCACTTCCTTCCACATGCTCAGAATGGCCCACGCATGCCCAGGCCTCAGGAAGACTGGCCCATGAGTCCCACATCACCCTCTTGCTCCTGGAAACCATCCCAAGGCTGTCAAGGCCTAGGTACTGTAATAAACCCATGTTCCCAGCACTGAGGATGCCTCAGCTTCTGTAACCAGAGGTGCCAGGCTGAGTTGCTGTGGCAACTCCTCAAACACATCCCATGATCTCAGTTTCACATCCCACGATCTTGGTTTCAGGGCTGCCCCAGGCAGGGTTCTGAAGGAGACCAGATGGCTGAAGATTCAGGCTGAGTGGCAGAGAGGGCTATTAGGCAGTGGGGAGAGAGAATGCCCACCAGCAACTGCTCTCTTGTGCCCACAGGGAGACAAATTACCCTGACAACCGGGGTGCATTCCCAGGAAGGAGGTTCAAAGTGACGGCCATTCTCCTTAGCTGCCTGTGACCAGCACAGGGAGAGAAATTAACCAAAGGTCGGGAAAAAGATCTAACCCAGGACTTCCTGGTTTAAAACTATTTATTTTATTATTTACATTTTCAATGGTTTGCATGAGAATCTCAAACTTAGAAACAGCCTGAAGGGAAAGGTAAAACGCAGGACCCCGGGCATATGGCTTTAGAACCTAGAACAGAGTCCAAATGCAACTCTGGAAGCTCCGTTAGCACCCCAGAAAGGCTAAGCTGGGGGCCCAGGGCCTTCCTCCTGGGCCGAGGGTTCTGGTGGAATTTTGCATTCCTGAGACGTATCTTATGCTAAAACTAGGGGTGCTCTCAGTGTGGACCGAGAGACTCAGTCTAACATGAAAAGGGGAGTGTGAGCCTCTTGCCCGCTGTAGGCTGAGAAGGGTTCATGGCTGCAAAAGAAGGCCGGTTGTGTCCTCCACAAAAGGAGGAAGGTTTAGAAAATCCCACTGCACTTGTGATTCCTTTGATAAGCAGTCATTACTGATCTCCTACACTGTTCCAGGCTGGACTCTGGGGCCTAAGAATATAAAAATAAATACGTTTATAATTTTTAATCACATCTACATGTGGGATGGGTATACAGGCTGAGTGAAAATAGGAAAAAGTTTGAATGAGTCAAGTGCATTTCAAGTAACAATCAAAACTCACAGAAACTCTGCAGCTTGCTTCAAGGCAGTCCTGACTATTTTGGAAAGCACGTTCCCTGAGCTCGGGAACACTCGTCACACCTCCCCCACATGTGGCAGGGACGATTAGTCTGAAGTGAGTGGCAGGGTACACTCACATAAATAGGGGCCTTCAAGTTCTCTTTAAAAAGTGCTGCTGTGATTCATAGAGACATCATTTTAATTTTGACATCTTAATACTGTCTGCAAAGGTTTGCTTTGACAATGTTTTGTTGTGTTGTGACACTGTTTGTAGTTTTATTCTAAAGCCTTAGCATTTTAATTTTTTGTTTCACATCAGAAGCACAATGGAGATCAATTAAGATTTTTCCTGCTTTTGGAATGGAGGGAAGTGCTCTGAGATTTGAGTGATGATTTTTACTTCGTTGCCATGCATGGTAAGTGTAATTCATATGTATAATCCTAGCAATGATTTGTTTTGTTTTGTTTTTTTTTCATTTTAAACTAACCAGAAATTAAAGATAAAGAAAATAATATTGGAAGATGTGGCTTCACTTCTTGTTTTTGCTTTGTAACAGAGCTCCTGGAAGGAGAAACTTGGTCAGTAACGAGCTCTCTAATTGTCCAAAGATGTGTGAATAAACTCCCACAAATGACCAAAGTGAATTTTTACATGTGTTCAAAATTATCATGAACTTCAAAATAGAGTATTCGACATTGAACTGGCCCCAGAACCAGCAGTGGGCTCTGTGATGCCCGTCACCAGCCTGGAAACCATCAGCTGTCTGATGAAGCTTCTTCTCTGGGTACTTGTGTCATGGACCCTACAGGTGAGCGAGGTCTCCCAGGATAAGCAAGGCTGTGAGAGAGACCACCAGCTCCACGTGCTGAGATGACCAATTCCACACTTCAAACCTGCCCACAAACCCTCATCCCTGAGGCTGTGCAAGAGGCCTCATCTCATCTTTAGAACAAGCTGTCTGCACCAAAAAGCTTTTCATCACATTAGCTTACACATGTTGACTGTAGATTATCTACTCCCAGGGAACCAGCCAAAATAAAATACATTGGTAACTTACAGTGCAGTCTGCGAGAGAGCAGTTCTGGAGTCCTGGCCTTCTCCTATCTGAGCAGGGCGATCCACAGATGGGTAGACGCTGGGCATGGTGAGTGCAAGTGGGGTCCCCACTGTCCTACAGAACCCTCTGTCACATCTCCCTATTTAACAGTATTATCTAATTATGATGATGGAGTGCAAGTGGGGTCCCCACTGTCCTACAGAACCCTCTGTAAACATGGCTTCACACCGTCACATCTCACTATTTAACAGTATTATCTAATTATGATCATGGAGGTTTTGTGTCCACTTGACTGGACTGAGAGGTGCCCAGACAGCATGTGAAACACAACTTCTGGGTGTTTCTGTGAGGGGTTTCCAGATGAGACGAGCATGTGAATTGTGGACTGAGAGAGAAGACTCTGTGTTGGTAGGTCTCATCCAGCTCTGGGGTCTCATCCTCCCCTGGGGTCTCATCCTTCCCTGGGGGTCTCATCCTCCCCTGTGGTCTCATCCAGCTCTAGGGTCTCATCCATCCCTGGGGTCTCATCCACCCTTGGGGTCTCATCCTCCCCTGTGGTCTCATCCAGCCCTGAGGGTCTTATCCTCCCCTGCGGGCTCATACTCACCTAGGGGTCTCATCCAGCTCTGGGGTCTCATCTTCCACTGGGGGTCTCAACCATCCCTGAGGGGCCTCATCGTCCTCTGGGGGGATCTTCCATGGGTGAAGGGCTCATCCACCCCGGGGGGGGGGGGGTCTCATCCAGCTCCCTGTAGGCCAGAACCAACAAAACATGCAGAAAAAGGCGAATTCTCTCTCTATCCTTCAGGGTCTGCACCCTCCCCTTCTGCCTTTGGACACCCAAGTCCCTGGTCCTCATGAGGTGGGCAGGGAGCTGTGCTGTGAACCCCCAGCCTCGGGCCTCGGGACTCAGACTGAAGGCAGCATTGGCCTCCCCAGGGTCACCTGCCCACCGTGTGCCAGTTGCCATATAAACCTCCTCACATGTGCTTAGCAGCCCATTTCAGGCAGCCCTGGATTACCAACAAGATAGAATCTGATACCGGAATTTCAGGTTCTTGGTCTTGGTGATTTGAAGAATAAATCCACAGACCACCAATCAGTGGTAAGACAGAATTTATTTACAGAAAAGAATAGGAAAACACTAAAGCTCCTGGAGAGAAAACCCAAGTTGGGGAGAAAAGCTGTCTCTGTCTGTCTCCATCTAGCGGTATATATAGGCGCAGGGGTTCCTGGGCCAGGAAATGAATGGACACAGTCTTCCGCTGGGGCGAGGTGAATGAATGTATTAATGAATGGACACAGTCTTCTGCTGGGGCGAGGTGAATGAATGCATTAATGAATGGACACAGTCTTCCGCTGGGGCGAGGTGAATGAATGCATTAGGGAATGAACACAGTCTTCTGCTAGGGCGAGGTGAATACATGCATTAGTGAATGGACACGGTCTTCCGCTGGGGTAAGGTGAATGAATGTATTAATGAATGGACATGGTCTTCCGCTGGGGCAAGGTGAATGAATGTATTAATGAATGGACACAGTCCACTGGCAATTGAGGCCTAGGACACTTACACGAAATTGACCTAGGCATAGGAAATGGGGTTCCGTTTTCAGTCTCAAGAGTAAAGGGAAGGAGACACGAGGCGCGGGTGTCTCCCCAGCCGTTGTTCCGCTCCTTTGGTTATTGGAGCCTCCGTTGGGGATGGGAATGGGAGCCCCCCCTTGCCTAACGTCCAGCTCGCTGTGTCCTCTGCCAAATGCCGCCTCACCAAGAAGGCCAAGGCGGAGGCGGCAGGTCCTCTGGCTCAGCCTGGCTGAACTAGCTGGGGCGCCACCGCGCCACCTGTCCTGTATCAGTTCCCTAGGCCTGTTCTTAAACTAAATCTATGTTTAGGTGGGAACTGCTACATTATCCTATCACCTACAACAGCCTCCCTTCACAAGTGCGAGGTGACCATCCCAGGATGTCTGTGGCTCTGGACAGCCTGGAGTTTGTTTTCTCCCGCAAACGCGTCTAATACAGTGACACTGTGCACAATTCTTTCCAGAAAACATTATATTTGCGGTTGATTCAGTGCACGTCCTAGACGGCCAAGGTCTTCCTGAATATTTATTGTGCAAACCGGTGTCCAGCGCGCAGGACCTCTGCTCCCACCAGACGGGGTCGCGGGTAGCGATGGGGGACGAGGCCCCGCTGGCCGCCGCAGGCTGGGCTGGCCCTTCCCTCTGTGGAGGACCCAGGGCGTCTCCGGCTGCCATGTGGCCCATTCCGGCACCTGCCCCACCGTTTCGGACTAGGAAATTGATGTTTGTGACGCTACTGCACAGTTAACACACGTGAATCCTGAAAGATGTGGCCAAAATAAGCATGACAGGCCCACACAGGACGAGAGCAGAGAAGAGGAGCGCTCTGGGTTTCCTGACCTGCGCAGACCACACCATGGCTGCACACGTCAGCAGCGCGCGAAGGCGAGCGTCAGTGCGGGCGGCACAGGGCGCATGCGCGGCGCCCGCTGCTCTGGACTGTGACGTCGCACACACGTGGCCCCTGAGACCCAGCGGACAAAGCTCACGCAGCAAGGAGCGGAAGCCACGCCCACCTCCTCCTGAGCGTTCAGCTGACGTAAGGGTGCACGCTCCTGCACCTGCTGTGCGCACTTGGACTTCCCGTGGTAGCTGCTTTTGCTACGAGGCAGTGATCATTTTATGTCTTTAAAAATACAGCTGTGATTTGACAATATAAAATAAAATAAATGGAAAATAAATAAATAAAAATAAGATTTCTGATATTCAAAAGAGTTTTGGCAGCCAAGAGGCAGAAATGTGTGTGCTCAGACAGCGGTGATTTGCCATCAAAAATGTTATTCTTAAAGAAATTTGTAGTAATGAAGAAGTTTTAAGATTAAATGAATTAATACTAATTAAAACTAATTTACAGTCTTCCCTGGGTAAGCATAAAAAGAAATAAATTGTGTTTATAATTTTAAAACCAATTTTCCATATATTTGATTTTAGAAAGCCATTTTCCTCATTAGAGACCTTGACACCAAGTGCATACCAAGGAATTTCCTCAAATCAGACTCCTGCTTGTGTAGACGTGTGTTTGTGAGTTAGGTTCATTTTATTTCCACAGACCGGAATAACAACTATTGATTTTTTTTTATCATTTACACGTTTGTTCAAAACACATTGATTGAGCATCTGGCCCAAAGCAAGCAGAGTGCTAACCCTGTATGTTCAGAAGAGAAATGTTTCCTCAACAAGGTGAATTGTCCCCTTCTAGACGTCACCAGGATATGAAGACATTGTGGGAAGGGCCACTTGCCACTCTCACTTAATAAAGGGGCCACACGCATGTCATCCAAGATGAGCCCATCAGAAAAAGGCCCATCAGGAACCGTGTCTGGACCGTGTTCAGGGGGCCTCAAACTGCAGCCTGTGGGCCACATGAGGCGGTGTGATTGTATTTGCTCCCGTTTTGTTTTTTTACTTTAAAATAAGATATGTGCAGTGTACATAGGGATTTGTTCATAGTTTTGTTTTGCTTTTTAAACTATAGTCCGGCCCCCTAACGGTCTGAGGGACAGTGAACTGGCCCCCTGTTTAAAAAGTTTGAGGACCCCTGAAATGGTTTTATTTTTTGTGTTTCAAGAATCATAATATTTAGGCTGGTGGATGAATGTCCTTTCCTCTAAACCGATGAATCTGGAAACATAATTTATGGTCATAAAGCATTTCTCAGGCTGATGACTAAAGGGACACTCAGTGCATACTCCCCAGTCAACCTGCACCAGCAGTGGGCCGGGCAGCTCCAACACAGCCCTTCACGGGGTAGGCAGACTGCTGGCTCTGCCAGCACACACAGGTGTGGGAGGTGTGCAAGGATGAGGCAGGAACTTGGCCAGTTGGATGAGGAGCCATCACTTGACACAGTGGACTGTGCTGAGGCTCCTGGCACTTCAATCCCAGAAGATGACACTGGTTTTCCACTTAACTGCTACCAGTTGGAAATGACAGAGTTTATCTTATTCCCTCCTAAGTATTTACGAATTGTCGACTTGAACTATTTTCTATTTTTCGTGTTTTGTATTTAGACATTTTGGTCTTTTCTTTACTCGCTCTGTTTTTTCTCGCTGTCCCTCTTTGTGTGTCTGTGTTCTCATCTCCTCTTCTTATGAGGACACTAGTCGCACACCTGTGATGGCTCCCCAGGTGAGCCCAGGACTCCTGGCCATGAGGGAGGAAAATGCCTAGAATCAGTTCACTTATGACTGTTCATCCCACGGTGCCCAGAAAAGCAAAAACAAAAACATGCATAATCACATCCACACACACTCATACACAGACACACAGACACACACACAGGCGCAGAGGTCTCAGGAAGAAATAGTAAAAAAAAATAAATAAATAAAAAATAACTCTGGGCTTTCTTACTAGCTCAGTAGCAAACGTCTCTGCACAAGTTAACAGATTGCCTATGTTTCTGTCATTTCTACGAGGATTTGGTCGATGGAAGGAAAGAAGGGAGGGAGGGAACAAAGGAGGGAAGGAAGGAGGGAGGGAGGGAGGGAAGGAAGAATGAAGGGAGGGAGGGAAGGAGGGAGGGAGGGAAGGAGGGAGGACGGGAGGGAAAAGGGAGGGATGGTGGGAGGAAGGAAGGAAATTTTTCCAAAGGCCCATAACAAGCTGTTTAAGATTCAGTGAAGTATAATCTCATCAGAACCTACAAAAGGCAATTTTCATAGAAAAAGAAATCTTTGATGCAACATGACCCTCAGTTTCTCTTAAATTACATGTTTGAGTATACCTTTTTCATGTTTCAGACACACTTTATTCAATTTTGGATTGGAGAGCCATCCAGGCCCTGTTTTCCCTGGCTTTGTTTGATGTGTGCCTATGAAGTGTCCAGTGTCTGCGCATCTGTGCCAATCTCAGTGTGGCAGAGACCCAAACCTGCCAGTACAGCCTGCCTCAATCCACGTTCTGTGACAGGGTTCTCTTTTCCTGTGTCCAGGAAGATGTACAAAGAATAACACAGTTTCAATGGATTAATATGACAATGCAATTATCCAGAGTCACGATCCAACACAAGCCTATATTATTATCTATTTTTGTATAATTGCTCAGCAAAGCTTGACAGTCAGAATTACGAGGGAGGTCGTGGTAACTAGAATAATAATTCTTCGACATTATGCTTCTTGGCATGGTTTTGATATGTGCACCTGCCAACGATTACTTTCAGCCTAGAGAAAAGCTTCACTCCACTTATGTGATTCGTGGTGTGGAGAGGGCTCTTTGCCACATGTTCACACTCTATGGGCTCAGGCTGTCCCCAGATCCACAGGGGAAGCTCCATGGTGAGCTTGGGAACCAATGGTCCCATAACTGACAGTTTGCAGAGCTCAGCACCTTGTAGGGGCTCGAGGACAAGTCAGTACATTGATTGTGGGCATGTTTTTGACCACTGTATTCCTTCCTACTCAGCCTGCTTAGTTTGCTATAGGAGGGGAAGGCATTTGAATAGAAACCACCTCACTGTGCTGTGGCGTGCTGGCTGTGGTGTGCTGGCTGTGGACTCCAGGAGTCACGTGGGTCTGGGTCTAGCCTCTCTCCCTGGCATGAATTTCGTTCCCATCTTGACAGGTTTGCCACCCAGACCTTCCCGGGTGAGCTGCTCTCTCAACACTCAGCAGCCAGGAGTGATGGGTCCTGTTTCCAGAGGATGCCCAGGTGTGATGGGGTGCTGTGGTGAGGGCTCTCTGTCTACTGAGTGTGCACTTGCTCTTTTCAAGAGTCATGCTGCTCATGTCCTGGTCCTACTGTGGGTAAAACCCCCATAAATAACAACACTGAGAAGACGACGAACCATCATCACCACTGAGCCCCTCTCCTCGTCTGTGAGCTCCGCAGTCCAGAACGTTATAGGTGCAGACAGAGAACATCACAGCAGTGTGTAAAACACTTAGTGTGGGAAAAAATCGAATTCTTAATAGCCAAAAGAAAGGATTTTGGATTTCTGAATTTCTTTTCTTTTCTTTTTTTTTTTTTTTTGAGACAGAGTCTCACTATGTCACCCTCAGTAGAGTGCAGTGGCATCCCAGCTCACAGCAACCTCAAACTCTTGGGCTTCAGCCATTCTCTTACCTCAGCCTCCCAAACTGGGACTATAAAAGCCACAATACCTGTGTTGTTTTTTTTTGTTTTTGTTTTTTTTCTGTTGTTGTTGTTGCAGTTGTCATTGTTGTTTAGCTGGTCTGGGCCAGGTTCGAACCTACCAGCCTCGGTGTATGTGGCTGGTGCCACAACCACTATGCTATGGGCACCGAGCCTAGATTTCTGGTTTCATACTACTCTACCTTTATCTTCACAGCACGTGTACAATCAGCACCAATAACCTGTGAGCACTTGCTCACTCCACAAGTCAGCTTTCCACCCAGTCAGCCTGGATTCACTTTCCATTATTTCATCCACCCTTTGGTAAGAATGTCAGGCTAAGGACACAGAAGTTACCAGGGTATGCTTCTTTGCTCCAGGATGGAGAGCAAGGTCAGGAATGCCCACGGCTTCTCTAAAAGAGGAACCAGGGGTTGGAGGAGGGAAGGAAGGCAGAGGGGCCAGAAAACAGCAGGGGACAGGTGGGTGTGAGCCAGGCACTCCCAGGGAGCCGGAAGCCCCACCCAGGGCTCTGAGCACTGGGGCTCACTGTAAGCCGTGAGTTGTGCCCTGAGTCCCGCCAGGGGTATTGAGGGCTTCCGGGAGAGGGGAAAGCACGGTGTGCGTATGGGGTGGGGGTATTTCTGTCCCACCTGAGACCCCACAACTTTCACCCCATTTCAAGGCTGTGCATTCAAGGGAGCAGTCAGACCAATTTAAAAAGGGACAAGACAGTTACTTTGAAAAACCCAGAGCCCCTTCCTCTGCTATCTCTCAGGTGAGTGTCACCAGCCAGCATTTCTGCTGACTTCCTGGCCAGACTGGCTGGGCGGGATATTCCTCTCAAGAGGTCTGAGCTGAAGTCATTGGGGCCCTTTCTATCCTCCAGCTGCTGGTGTGGGGGAAACAGAAGGAACAGAGAGACTGCAATGCTGGTGAACTGGAGCCCTGCCCCGCCCCTGGTGGCTGTGGCCGGGACCCAGCAGTGGGAGCTGCTATCCTGACTGCTCTGTCCTCTGGCTGCTGCCTCTGCACCAGGAGGCTGCTGTGCAGGCCTCCCACACTCGGGGTGTCCCCCTGCAGTGACACCCATGGGGCTCATGGTCCCACGTGCTGTGCACCTTTCCTCCTCGAATCTTAGTCTTTAGGCTCAGGGATTTTATCTTCCCAGGCCCCTGACCACGTGGCCAAACCAAGCAGGCTGACAGAAGCCCAGGTATCTTCTCACTGCAGACAAATGTCCCTCCACGTGACATCAGGGACAGATGGTCCCCTTGGCTCTGCCCAGGGCAAAGCCCTCTCACGGTCACGGTGCGGTCACGGTGCTGTCACAGCAGCCTGCCTTCAGCTTTTCCCAACATGTGTTTACACCATGACTTTACAAAAGCTAAGGACATTGGCGCCTGACTGCAGCCAGGGTGAAGAAGATGGCCCACGGAAAGGTCTGCTCGGAGCTCTGCAGCAGCTCAGGACGGAGACGGCAGGGGTGTCTCACTGACAAGCTCTTGAAGCCCAAGTGAAAACTCCCAAGTGGCGGCTGCACATGCTGTAACCTTTTACTCTGGTAACCTAATGATTTAAGTGAGCTAAAATTAAACGTTGCCTTCCTTCTAATGCAGAAGTCCTTCTAATTATTTTAATAACATGCAAATTGCATCTTTACAACTCAAAGTACATAATCACCTGAGTGTTTCAGTAAGAATTCAACTTATTAATTACATTAAAATGTATCCAATTAATTCAAGCCAGCTCATTCCAATTATAAACTTGAAAAAAAATATATACAAACCTCTGTTAGAAAAACAGGAACACTTTCGTTGCTCTTTGGAGTTTTTTTATCAAGTTGTTAGTATTTGCAAATTGTTTCTTAAGTCGTCTCCCGTGACTTCTTATTTGAATCGGCTAATAATGGAAAGGCTCAAAGGAAGTTACAACGATAATTGAGAAATGGAACTTCTGCCTTCAGCTGTCCCCTCTCTGATCTTCATTTTGGGTCTGGCAGACCTGCAGGGGGTGGACATCACACCCAGGTGTCCAGAGCGAGATGTGGGAATCAGACTAACCTGGGTGACACGCAGGTGGAGACCTCCCTGGGTCAAAGGCAGAGGAGCAGGCGGTGCTAGAAGGTTCTGGGCGGCCATGTGCACCTGATGCCCCACAGAGGAGGACCATGCGATGTGAGTGGAGTGTGCCTGGAGGGTGAACAGCAGTTTCATCCAAAGATAACAATTTTCCAACTTATTTTTTCTCTGCCCTATCTTTGATAGCCCCCACGCATCATAAACGAAGGTGGTTACTTTCCTTCTAAGTACAGGAAAAAATAACAGCAGAAATAGCAGCTAATGATTAGAGAGAAATTCAAGGTCTACCAACCACTGTACATGATGGATTTAATACCTGTGGGTCCACTAGAAAAGAATTTATGTGCAGTCACATAAATCAATTTACTTGAAATAAAATCTACACCCTGTATCTGTACACACAGATATTCAGGGACAAAGCTCGGAGGTGCGTGGCCTCGACGATGAGGGAGCCGGCACCACGCAGTGTCCAGTGCTGTCCCGACGTGTCTCCCACCTGCCGGCAGGTGACATGCAGCTTCTCTCCCAAAGCGGCCCTCTGGATGCAGAGACAGAAAGGAGCCTCATCAGAGGGGCAGGGGCCCGGTCTGGGTATGTGAAAGACCTTAGTTCCTCAGAACCATCGTGGACGGCCAGGACCACTCCTGTCTCCGGCTTGCAGAGCTCCGATTTATACCTGATGTGCAGCTGGGGGTGGCAGTGTCCGCCAGCAACCTGTAGGCGACTGACTGGACAGCAGGGCTGGCTGGATAGAAGGGCAGGGGCTGGCTGGATAGAAGGGTGCAGGCACAACACAGCATTGTGGGCTAGAGACCGTCTTCTATGCCCTGCACCTGATTTAGAAACTGTTGATTTTTATGCCCCCTGGAGTCCAGAATTCCTTCCAATAAAGGGCAAGTCCCTGAACCAAGTGTTTCACATATTTTACAAAGCCCTTACAACAACGGTGTGATTTAGGCCCCTTCTCTGTATCCACAGTTCACAAAGATGAGCTAAGTCACCCAAATCAGCCCAGCTAGAAAGCAGTGGACCCAGAACCTGCTCCGAGGTGTCTGCCAACAGGAGCCTGTGTGAGACTCTTACGGCTGCCATTAGGAAGCTCCGCAAACCGGCAGGGTGAGCGGCCCACACCCTTAATCCCAGCACTCAGCCCAGGCAGGTGGATCGCTTGATCTCAGGAGTTCGAGACCAGCTGAGCAAGAGCGAAACCCCATTTCCACTAAACATAGAAAAACTAGCTGGGTATTGTGGTGGATGCCTATAGTCCCAGCTACTCGGGAGGCTGAGACAGGAGGATCGTGTGAATCCAGGAGTTTGAGGTTGCTGTGAACTATGATGATGCCACGGCACTCCACCCAGGGCAACAGAGTGAGACTCTGCCTCAACAAAATAAATGACAGTTAAATTTAAAAGTCAATAAAAACCACCACAAACAAGATTGCTTAAATATCAGTAAGTGATTTTCTCCCAGTTCTAGAGGCCGCCACAAGTCCAAGGCCAAGGCTGGGCCAAGCCCTTGGGAGGCCTGTGGGAGTGGGACTCCCCAGCCTGCCGGCCACTCCAGGCTCAGGACAGCTCTACTCTCGGCCTCTGGTTTCCCAGGGGTCCTCCTTGTGTGTGTGTGATGTGTGAGTGTGTGTGAGAGTGTGTATATGTTTGTTTATAAACAAACCCTTCAAAATGAAGTCACCAAATGAGCCCCAATCCAGGGTGAACTGGGGTCCTCCTGAAATGGGGATATCTGGAGACAGAGACACACACACACTCACACACATAAATATGTACACATACACACACAAATACATATACACACTCACACATGCACACTCACACACACACACGCACACACAGCTGACCCCCCTCCCTGCACTGTCTGTCACAGAGCTGACAGGCATCCTGTGTGTGCATCAGCACAGTTGGCCCAGTTCCTGTGTCGACCACCTCGTTCCTCACGCTGCCCATTCTGAGTGCTGACCAGTCTGTTACAGCCCGGGGGGTGATCACCTTACAGAGGTTTCGGGTGCACAATAGTTGTGCATCTTTACAGGGTCCCTCTGGTGTTTCGGAGCAGGCCCACGGTGTGGATTAATCAAACACGGGAACTGGGGTGTCCATCACGCAGGCTTCTGTGGCAATGTCCCTAAATGCTGGAAGTTTTGGGGAGAAAAATGGGGAGAAAGGCTGAGTTATTGATTGTGTAGGGCTTGTTTTACAGACAAGGAAGGAAAGATAGTATGTAGTATTAGAAACATATTTCAGTCCCATTAGCATGTTTTAATCTTGGCAAAGTTCTTGATGAAATAAGAATGACGAGAAACTTCCAAATCGGGAGGAAATACAAATAGATCTCATAAAACGAGGAATGCACAGCTGGGAACAATCATGCCGAGACTGGGCTGTTTAACTGAAGACTGTCGCCACGGCATCCTGCAGAACGCCCCCAGCGCTGGACGCGGAGAGCTGCGAACACCAAGGCCTCAGCACACGTCCCGTCCCCGTCACTCCAAATGAACCTCTCCACCTGTCTGCCAGACGCCGGTGCTGCTTGGCAGCAATCAGGACCTTCACTCTGTGACTGAGCCCTCAAGAGTTCTTCTAAATTTTCCTGTTTTCAATTGTTTGGTTATTTGTGTTTTGTTTTTTCAAAGTTTAAAAACAACAGAATAGCTGTTCCTTTTCTTCATTTCATCAGATAAAGGTTTTTACTAAAATTTTTCCCATCACACTTATTTGGGTATTAATTGTCCTTAAGAACATGAAAAAAACAAAACATCATTTATCTTAGAAATGATGAAAATCCATGAGAAAAGAATTTTGCAGCAATGTCATTACAGCAGAGTTTTGCTTTTAGTAAGAAACATCGGTCCGTGAAGGTTTGAGTGTTAGAACAGGACACGCCGAGGTGTGGAGACTGAGGCTGTGATGCTGTCGCTGGGGGGCTGCCCTGCTCCCACAGATCCCTGGGGTCCAGGATTTGAACGCTGTGGGTCAGTAAGTCTCCCTATACTTACGCAGAGACGTCATTTGAGGTTATACTACCCAATATTGCAGCCACTACCAATTAAGTGACTATTGAAATTTGAGTTTAAGTTAACTAAACATAAATTAAAGTAAACATAAATACAAGTTAGTCCCTCTGGCATGCTGAGCAGAGACAGGGACTGTGCAGAGACAGGGACTGAGCAGAGACGGGGACTGTGCAGAGACGGGGACTGAACAGAGGCGGGGACTGAGCAGAGGCGGGGACTATGCAGAGACAGGGACTGAGCGGAGGCGGGGACTGTGCAGAGACGGGGACTGTGCGGAGACGGGGACTGTGCGGAGACGGGGACTGAGCGGAGACGGGGACTGAGCGGAGGCGGGGACTGTGCAGAGACGGGGACTGTGCGGAGACGGGGACTGTGCGGAGACGGGGACTGTGCGGAGGCGGGGACTGTGCGGAGACGGGGACTGAGCGGAGGTGGGGACTGTGCAGAGACGGGGACTGTGCGGAGACGGGGACTGTGCAGAGACGGGGACTGTGCAGAGACGGGGACTGTGCAGATGCGGGGACTGTGCAGAGACGGGGACTGAGCAGAGGCGGGGACTGTGCAGAGACAGGGACTGTGCAGATGCGGGGACTGTGCGGAGACGGGGACTGAGCGGAGGCGGGGACTGTGCAGAGACGGGGACTGAGCAGAGGCGGGGACTGTGCGGAGACGGGGACTGAGCGGAGGCGGGGACTGTGCAGAGACGGGGACTGTGCGGAGACGGGGACTGTGCGGAGACGGGGACTGAGCGGAGGCGGGGACTGTGCGGAGGCGGGGACTGTGCGGAGACGGGGACTGCGGAGACGGAGACTGTGCGGAGCCGGGGACTGAGCGGAGGCGGGGACTGTGCGGAGACGGGGACTGAGCGGAGACGGGGACTGTGCAGAGACGGGGACTGAGCAGAGGCGGGGACTGTGCAGAGACGGGGACTGAGCGGAGACGGGGACTGTGCAGAGACAGGGACTGTGCAGAGACGGGGACTGAGCAGAGGCGGGGACTGAGAGCAGGGAGGTACTGAGCCGAGGGGGGGACTGTGCAGTGCCGGGGAGTGCGCGGAGGCGGGGAGGGTG
>CAUYPK010025702.1:0-19524 GCA_963574355.1 Loris lydekkerianus | reverse complement strand
AAGGTGAAGGGTACATAAGGGTAGCAGGGGAAGAAGGTAGGGTGAAAAACAATGTAGGCCCGTCCACAGGGGATTTTCTAGAATTTCTTTTCTTCTCTTTTCTAGATCTTCTTGGAGTGTTTTGATCTTGTTTTGCACGATCTCAGATCTGTTGGTCAAAATGTTCTTTGAAGGTTTCCTTCCTTAAGCTAAAGGAGATGAGATTCAAAAGGGCCATGTGTCACTAAATGTTATGGTTGAGCCTTTACTCTTTTCCCACTAATGTTTGAGCGTCTTGTTTGAGGATTTTGGTCACCTAATCCTGCTCTCTTTTTTCTCTTTCCTGCCACACTTCTTGATGGCAAAGAAAAGGAAAGAATTGCAAAGAAAAGGGTACACAGTGTACACAGATATACATGCATGGAGTGAGAGGGATCTTGCGAAACATACACACGTACAGAAAGGGTTTGCATCTATGCATATATACTCCATTAATATACGTATGCTGATATGTGTACATACATAAATGGTCAGTAAGTTCCAACATGCTTATTAATTGATTTCTAGGATCATCTTCATAAGTGAGTAAAATTTTCAGAGATGCCTAAGTGTACATATACATATGCATGTGTATATTATGTGTGTATATTATGTATACATAATAAATATGAAATAATATACACATGCAATATATACATGCATTCTATATTTATAATTAATATATATGTGCTATATGTGTGTGCATATACCTACATATATACAATTATTGTTTATATTATTTATATATGCATGTGTGTGTTAAACATGTATATTGCATAGATAATATAAATATATGTGTATACCCATATTTTCATGTACATCAGCAAAAATTGTATCCATTTATGAAGATGACCATTAAAATTAATAAACACGTTGGGATGTACTAAGTATTTATAACCTTTACAAAGCTAAACCACCAAACAGATTTTTAGTTTGAAATTTTTTTATTTCCTTGCTTATTCTTTATTTTTTTATTTTTATTTCCTTGCTTTTTGTTGTTGTTTAGACAGAGTCCTACCCTATGCCCTGAGCAGAGTGCAACAGCGTCATAGCTCACTGCAACCTCAGACTCGGGCTGTGGGCTTCCCTCCACCTCAGCCTCCGGAAACCTCTGGGATTACAGGAACTGACCGTGGGGCCCAGCTGAGTTTTTGTTTTTGTTTTTTGTTTTTTTCCATGAGTGGGGGTCTCACTCTCGCTCAGGCAAGTCTCACACTCCTGAACTCAAGCAATTCTCCCTCCTCAGCCTCCCACAGTGCTGGGATTACAGGCATGAGCCACGGCACTCGGCATTAGTTCAAATTTTTAATGTTTAGAAACTCCAACCATTTGGGTAATGTTGTTAACCTTTTTTTTTTTTGTATCTAAATTTGACACATTTCCTTTCTTCCCAAAACTGTCCTATTAAGCCAAAGTAAATTAAAAGCATACTAGATTTGAAGATAATTCCTTGACACCACCTGAAAACCTTAGAGACACTGCAGAATGTTACAAACAGGCCCAGAAATCCTGAGAGGGGCATTCCTGTGCTTCTTACGCTGTGCATCCTCCACATATCCCAGACAGGTGCCCGTGCAACCCCCACACTGCATCCTTGACCCTGAGGATGCACGGGGAATAAACAGCCTTTTCAGGTGCCAAAGCCCTCCTTACCGACAGCCACAGCAAAAAGAAAGGGAGAAGCCAGGCAGCTTATCCTGCCACTTCCCAGCAGCAGCCCCCTCTGTTCCTCTTTCCTGCTCAGGGCTACTCTCCTCCTGAGCCCAGCTCATCAGAGAGGGGGAGCTTTGAGGGTTTCTGAGAACCAGAAGACCTTATTATTACTTAGGTGTACTAATGAATCCAGGGCGCGTCTCTTTCCTTCTCTGAACCTCGGTTTCTGTCAACTAAAGAATTTGCACTAAATTATCTCTAAGCTTCTCTTAGTCGTAGCGTTTTATTTTAACTTGAGTCGTCTTTCATCAGTGTGGAAATCTAACCCATGTAATAAAAATGTTTGAACAGTTTAATCAAAGTTTAGTATCTTTTCAAATGAATACAAAATTGGAGGTTTGGGAGATACAAAAGTCAATTTAACAGCAGTCAGTAGTATGAAAGGGAAGATCTTGAAGGTTTATATCCTACTAACTAGCTCTTAAGAGGGTCTTAAGAAAAAGGAACTAAAGGGAAGTTTGCCAGATAGCCAATCTCACTTTTGAGCATTCTGGAGGCAACAGAAATTACTGTAACAATCCCCCTTTCCTGGCACAGAGTTTGATTAATATAAAAAAAGATAAAGGAGGCTCAGCGCCTGTAGCATTGCGGTTACAGCACTAGTCACATACACCGAGGCTGGTGGGTTCAAACCCGGCTCTGGCCAGCTAAACAACAGTGACAACTACAACCAAAAGTAGCTGGGTGTTGTGGCAGGCGCCTGTAGTTCCAGCTACTTGGGAAGCTGAGGCAAGAGAATCGCTTAAGCCCAGGAGTTGGAGGCTGCTATGAGCTGTGATGCCACAGCATTCTACCAAGGGAGACATAGTGAGACTGTCTCAAAAAAAAAAGGTATGGGAGAGACTGACAGACTCTCAATTCTGTATTGTGTGTCTATATTTGACTTGTTAAATCATGCATTATCTTAGCATTCAGGAAAAAAAGATAAAATCGATGAAAAGCTAAATTTCAACAGGCCAGGCACAGTGGCTCATACCTATAATCCTAGCACTCTGGGAGGCCAAGGCAGTTGGATTGCCTGACTCACAGGTTCGAGACCAGCCTGAGCAAGAGCGAGACCCTGTCTCTAAAAAATATAGCCAGGCATTGTGCTGGGCGCCTATAGTCCCAGCTACTCAGGAGGCTGAGGCAGGAGAATTGCATAAACCCCCAAGAATTTGAGGTTGCTGGGAGCTGTGATGCCACGACACTCTACCAGAGGTGACAGAGTGAGACTCTGTCTCAAAAAAAATAAAAATAAAAAATAAAACACTTTTTTTCAACAATGAATTTTTATTGAGTTTCTTTAGAGATTATTTTGCTCCAGGGGAGCTCTCTAGTGTAATCCTACAGCTCTTATTCCCTGTCCACAAAAAAGGAAGAAAAGATCTTAAAGAGAGGTATAATTAAATACAAGATCACAGCCCCATCCCACTCTGCCAAGGAATGGGAAAAGCTCCAATCAGCCCCCAGGGAATTTTCTCTCTTCAGAGTGCTTATTTCATGGAACCCTGCATCTCCCAGTGGTTACTCAGAAAAAACCATTCTCTTATCAAGGTCAGACACAGACAGGAGATTGTGCTTAAGCAAAACACAGGTCAGAATGATAAATAAAAGCCATAACTGAAATCCCCTAACTAATCTTTTGAAGAAGCCTTAAATTTACTTGGACTGCATCTTGCTGATTCTTACTAGTTATTGGTGATTTCACTTACCACTAACTATATTAAAATGTGGGGAGAGGACTTACCAAAGTTAATATTACTAATATTTCTACTACCTGTTTAGCAAAAGCTTACTAGTTAACCCTAGTATCTATCCATCTTCTGTCTCAGGGGTCAGCCTGTAGGACAAAACCAGCTCACCACCTTTTTTTTTTTTTTTTTTTGAGACAGAGTCTTACCCTATTGCCCAGGCTAGAGTGCCATGGCATCAGCTTAGCTCACAGCAACCTCAAATTCTTGGGCTCAAGCGATCCTCCTGCCTCAGCTTCCCCAGTAGCTGGGATATAGGCACCCACCACAATGCCCACCTAATTTTTTCTATTTTTAGTAGAAATGGGATCTCACTCTTGCTCAGGCTGGTTTCAAACTCCTGAGCTCAAGCAACCCACCTGCCTCAGGCTCCCAGAGTGCTAGGATTACCACTAGCATGAGGCACCACACCCAGCTGCCACCTATTTTTGTAAATAAAATTTCATTAGAACACAGCCACAAACATCCGCCTATGATTGTATGGGGCTGCTAGTGTACAGCAACAGCAGACCTAAGTAGCTGAGACAGAGGCCATGCAGCTCATAAAGGCTAAAATCTCCACTAACTGGCCCTTTACAGAATGAGTTTGCTGACTCTTGTCCTTTTATAGCAGAATACACAATTATCAGCAAGGTACCTGGTGGTAAGTCTAGAAGAGTGACTTTTCCAGCCTCCTCAAAGCCATGTCATGTGTCTAAGGGTTGCCAATGAGGTATGAATAGAAATTGTTTACAACTTCATCTGGAGGTGAGCTTGGCAACAGAGGTCACACACAGTGGAACAACACAGAGCATAATGTCAGACTGGAACGCTCTGCCAGGATTTCTGGATGGGAGGGAAATACATTATTATTTTGGGTTCTAAGTCTCTCAGAACCAACTATAATCTATTATGTTGGGGTCTGTCCATATATATATATATATATATATATATATATATATTTTTTTTTTTTTTTTGGAGATAGAATCTCAAGCTGTCACCCTTGGTAAAGTGCTGTGGCTTCGTAGCTCACAGCAACCTCAAACTCTTGGGCTCAAGTGATCTTGGGTCAGTTTTTCATTTTTAGTAGAGACAGGGTCTCATTTTTGCTCAGGCTATTCTCGAACCCATGAGTTCAAGCCATCTACCTGCCTCAGCCTCCTAGAGTGCTATGATTAATGGCATGAGCCATCGTGCACCAGGCAAGTTTTTCTATTTTTGGTAGAGACAGGATCTTGCTCTTGCTCAGGCTGCTCTCAAACTCCTGAGCTCGGGCAATCAACCCACCTTGGCCTCCCAGAGCACTAAGATTATAAGTGCTAGCCACACATCAGCCAGTATGTCTGCTTTTAACATAAAATGTAGCTAAAGCTAAAAATATTTCTTAAAATGTATCTTCCTCAAGAAAGGAAGAAACTATGCGGCATCTGCATTCAAATCAAAGAAGGGACATCGCCAGAGGTCCTCAAAATAGTTCCAAATAAGTGACCTCCCCCTGACCACGCTGCATTATGGAGAGATGAATGTGCTCCTTGTTTGCATCTAAAGCTTTATTTTTACAACCTATAATTTCTCAGTTTATCATCCTTGTCCTTAATTGAGTGAAGACAGGACGTTATTTTGTGAAATTATAATGACTATTAAACCAAGCTGTCACGCCCTAAGTAATTGGGAATGTCAAATTCAAAATATGTGCTTTCCTAATATGTCATCACAAATTAATAGGTATTTGTGGGAGAAAATCAGGGTCATATTGGCTACAATTTGACTTTTCCTTCTTGCCATGATTTTCTTTTTGCTGTCTTTGTTAATTGAGAAAACTGTTCCATGACAACAAGCAAGAATACCACCCGGTGGCTCAGTGCCTATAGCTCAAGAGGCTAAGGCGCTAGCCACATACAGCAGAGTTGGTGCGTTCGAATCCAGCCTGGGCCTGCCAAACAATGACAACTACAACCAAAAAAAAAATAAATAAATAGCCGGGCGTTGTGGCGGGCGCCTGTAGTCCCAGCTACTTGGGAGGCTGAGGTAAGAAAATTGCTTAAGCCCAGGAGTTGGAGGTTGCTGTGAGCTGTGATGCCACAGCACTCTACCCAGGGTGACAGCTTGAGGCTCTGTCTCAAAAAAAAAAAAAAAAAAAAAAAGAATGATAAGAAGACCACCCAGTGACACAGCAGGTGTGGTCACATATTCTAACAAATGCCTTTTTATTACTTTAATTAGCACCTGTGGTCACAGCCCGGTGATTCAAGAGCTAGAAGTGAAAGCATGACTCTGCAAACCCTTCCTCCCCTCAGTAAACACCTCAGGGGTCTCATTCCTCTCTGTCCTCTTCCAGGGGAAGGTCATTAGTCATTCTTTACCTGTTGCCTTACCACTGTCTGTTATATTAAAAAGTTGCAAATATGAACCTTTCTAGAAACCTGGTGATTTCTCCAAACATTTTGTTTTTATTTGTTGAGAAAATGTTAGAGAATTTGAGAATGAATACTTAGTAATGTAAATGTTTAGAGTAGAATCAGAAAATTTGGAATGGCGGGAGATACCTCTAAAATTACGGAGTCTTGGGTGGCACCTGCGGCTCAGTGGGCAGGGCGCCGGCCCCATATACTGAGGGTGGAGGGTTCAAACCCGGCCCCAGCCAAACTGCAACAAAAAATAGCCGGGCATTGTGGCAGGTGCCTGTAGTCCCAGCTACTCGGGAGGCTGAGGCAAGAGAATCGCTTAAGCCCAGGAGCTGGAGGTTGCTGTGAGCTGTGTGATGCCACGGCACTGTACCGAGGGCAATAAAGTGAGACTCTGTCTGTACAAAAAAATAAAAAAATTACTGAGTCTCAGCTACTCTGGAAAAGAAAACTGAGGCCCAGAGATGAGAGATGTTTGTCCAAAGTCATGGAAATATCTGGATTAGAAAACAAATCTTTGATGTATAATCCAGGACTCTTTTCACAAATTGGGCATATTCCTCTAGTCTCAAATCTTACCACTTTTTTTTTTTTTTTTTTTTTGAGAGACAGAGTCTCATCTTGTTGCCCTTGGTAGTGTGCCGTGGCATTACAGCTCACAGCAACCTCCAGCTCTTGGGCTTAGGCGATTCTCTTGCCTCAGCCTCCCAAGTAGCTGGGACTACAGGCGCCCACCACAACGCCCGGCTATTTTTTGCTGCAGTTTGGCTGGGACTGGGTCTGAACCCGCCACCCTCGGTATATGGGGCCAGCGCCCTACTCAATGAGTCACAGGCGCCGCTCTTCTTATCGCTTTTTGAGGAACTGCAACTCTGAACTTGACCAGTTTTATATAATGCATTTCCCAGAAAATGTGGAGTTTCTCCTCTCCTGGCATGTTGAGAGTTAGGACAGCCTCAGTCAAAGCATGGCTGACAATAAATAAACTAAGCATTAAAAGATTCAGCCATCCAAAGGCAGTCAGACAGACCTATGAGTTTAGTAATTTTGCTAACACATGGTGTGACTCTGCCAGAAATATCTCTTTGATTACAATCACCCCAAGCATCAACCTATTATCAAATATGGCTTTGTTATTCTCTTACTATAATTGAGTACTCACTAACACCATAAAGTGATTTTTATTTATTTTTTTTTTTTTAGACAGAGTCTCACTTTGTCACCCTTTAGTGGAGTGCCGTGGTGTTATAGCTCACAGCAACCTCAAACTCCTGGGTTCAAGCGATCTCTTGCCTCAGCCTCCCAAGTAGCTGTACCTGCACCTGACATAATCCCTGGCTATTTTTAGAAAAGAAGTCAAAAGAAATAAAGAAAGAAAGAAAGAAAGAAAGAAAGAAAGAAAGAAAGAAAGAAAGAAAGAAAGAAAGAAAGAAAGAAAGTCTCACTCTGGCTCAGGTTGGCCTTGAACCTGTGAGCTCAGGCAATCTACCTGCCTCAGCCTTGAAAATGCTAGGATTACAGGAGTGAGCCGCTGCACCCAGCCATAAAGTGATTTTTAAAATTGTTTTTATTGGGTGGCACCTGTGGCTCAAAGGAGTAGGGCGCCACCCCCATATGCCAGAGGTGGTGGGTTCAAATCCAACCCCAGCCAAAAACTGCAAAAAAAAAACAAAGAAAATTGTTTTATTTGTTAAAAATTACTTCATTTCAAGTGACAGAAAGTTAGTTCAAACTGGCCCAGAACAAAAATGGAGACAAACGATCGATTCATGTAATCAAATGATTGATTCATGTAGGTTCAGTGAAGGTTAGATCCAGATATTAAATGCTATCATTAAGAATTTGTTTCACTAGGTATATACCCAGATGATCAAAAATCATTTTACAACAAAGACATTTACACCAGAATGTTTATTGCAGCACAATTCATAATTGCCAAGACATGGTAACAGCCCAAGTGCCCATCAACCCATGAATGGATTAACAAATTATGGTATATGTACACCATGGAATAGTATGCAACCATAAAAAGATGGAGACTTCACATCTTTTATGTTTACCTGGATGGAGCTGGAACATATTCTTCTTAGTAAAGTATCTTAAGAATGGGGAAAAAAGTATCCAGGGTACTCAATACTACTATGAAATCAATATATAATCACCTACACATTCCTATGAATGGTAAAACATAAGTATAGTCCAGAAAGTAGAAGGGAAGAGGAGAGATAGGGGAGGGGAGGGGAGATATTGAAGGTGGGTGGGTATTTAGGGGGACCTCACCTAATGTGCATGATGCAATGGTACATTTCAAAACTATTAAGAAATGAGTATAATTGTGATGGATGTGTTACTTAGTTCAATGTAAGTTCAGTACACTGAAACCCATAAATGCATCAATGTACACAGTTATGATTTAATACAAAAAAAATTTTTGTTTCATAGCCAGGCATTGTGGCAGGCACTGGTAGTCCCAGCTACTTGGGAGGCTGAGGCAAGAGAATCACTTGAGCCCAAGAGTTTGAGGTTGCTGTAAGCTGTGACACCATGGCACTCTATCAAGGGCAACATAGTAAGACACTCTGTCTCAAAAAAATAAAAAAGAAATAAAAAGACTTTGTTTCAAAGGCCAGCCAAAGTGGCTTGTAATTATAATCCTAGCACTCTGCAAGGCCGAGGCGGGTGGATTGCTTGAGCTCCCAAGTTCGAGACCAGCCTGAGGAAAAGTGTCTCTACTAAAAGTAGAAAAACTGAGGCAAGAGGATCACTTGAGCCCAAGTTAGAGGTTGGAAGTTTCTGCAAGCTACAACACCACGGCACTCTACCCAGGGCGGCAGCTTGAGACTCTGACTCAAAAAAAAAAAAAGCATTTGTTTTGATTCTAAATGCCCATCAACCCAGGAATGGATTAACAAGCTGTGGTATCTGTATACCATGGAATACTATTCAGCCATTACAAAAGATGGAGATTTGACATCTTTTGTATTAACCTGGATGGAGGTGGAGCACATTCTTCTTAGTAAAGCATCACAGGAATGGAGAAGCAAGAATCCAGTGTACTCTTTTCTAATATGAAAGCAGCTGATGAGCTAGTACAAGGGGGGGGTAGGGGAATGAGGGAGTGGGGAGAAGGGAGGAGGGAGGGGAAATGGGGAGGTCACGGGGTATGGCACACGGGGGCGGGACAAAATTATAAGAGGGTCTTTAACAAATCAGTGTAACCTAATTCTTTTTTTTTCTTTTTTTTTTTTTTTTTTGTGACAGAGCTTTACTTTGTCGCTTCAGTAAATTGCTGTGGCACGACAGCTCACAGCAACCTCCAACTCTTGGGCTTTAGCGATTCACTTGCCTCAGCTCCCGAGTAACTGGGAACACAGGCACCCCCTACAACACCTGGCTTTTTTTGTTGTTGTTGCAGTTGTCGTTGCTGTTTTAGCTGGCTGGGGCTGGTTTCAAACCTGCTAACCTCGGTATATGAGGCCAGCGCCCTACCCACTGAGCCACAGGCACCATCCAGTGTAACCTAATTCTTTGTACCTTCAATGAATCCCAAACAATTAAAAAAAAAAAAATTGCTTCCAGGGTGGGTATAATCCTAGCACTCTGGAAGGCTGAGGCAGGTGGATTGCTTGAGCTTAGGAGACCAGCCTGACCAAGAGCAAGACCCTGTCTCTACTAAAAATAGAAAAACTGAGGCAAGAGAATCGCTTGAGCCCAAGAGTTTGAGGTTGCTGAGAGCTATGATGTCATGGCACTCTACTCAGGGCATCAGTGTGAGACTCTGTCTCAAAAAAAAAAGAAAAAAGAGACAGAGAAGGAACTTGTTTCCACCTTTCTAAGTTGCTTCCTTCTGATGGTCTTTTCAAGCAGTCTCTCTGTTTGTGACTACCAGCTACAAAACTACATCCTACCAACTCAGTAGGATGTAGAGTCAGCAGAGTCATGTCTAACTCAGCAGAGTCATGTTCCACTTCTCAAGTTTGAGGATATGGTCAGATTACTTGACCCACATGGACTGAGATGTGTGTGGTGCAGAGTGCCCCGTGGTGTGCTGGCAAGTGTTTAACAACCAGCTCCGGGGTAGGGCTGAGGTCCTCATGTGTGATGTTCGCCAGTTTCCGTGGCAGATTTCAAGCTACCAGTGTGCTCCCTGAGCACAGAGTTGGGAAGAGATGTCTAAGAGTGGCTGTGATGTAACACTCCTACCATTCAGAGAAATGTATAATAGTAAAACATAGCAAAATAATTGTAAAGTCATGACTTTTTGGTATCTATTACTTCTGTTTTCAACATAATTTATGTAATAATAAGTTTATAGAATACAATGTTATCTAATGACCATATATGGCCAAATTCCTGAAATCTCAACAATTGCCTCTCATGAAGAGGTATAGCTGGCTCTACTATACCACCAGTAAATGCCCCAAAAGGAGATTTCTGTTATTAGAAAAAGGGAAAATAAGCCCTGCAGTGATGGCTCACACCTGTGATCCTAGCACACTAGGAGGACAACACGTAGGATCCCTTGAGCTCAGGAGTTCGAGACCAGCCTGAGCAAAGGGAATCCCCGTCTCTACTAGAAATAATGTGGTGGCCGGTGCCTATAGTCCCAGCGGCTCAGGACGCTGAGGCAGGAGTCTTGCTTGAGCCCAGGAATTTGTGGCTGCTGTGAGCTAGCCTGAGGCTACAGCACTCTAGCCTCAGAGTAAGACTCTATCTCAAAAAAAGAAACAGAGAGAGAGAGAAAGGAAGGAAGGAAGGAAGGAAGGAAGGAAGGAAGGAAGGAGGAAAATAGATGCTAACAAGGCAAAAATAATAGATGTCTTTTGTAAGTGAGAAGTGAGGTTTTAGCCAAGGTTGAACATTGATAATATCGTAGCTTGAGGATATGCAAAGAAAAATTTTTATTCTTGCCAGAAATATATTTTATTATATTTTATTTTATTTTTTATTTATTTATTTTTGTTTTTGAGTCTCAACAGAGTCTCCCTGTTACCCTCGGTAGTGTGCTGTGGCATCACAGCTCACAGCACCCTCAAACTCTTGGGCTTAAGCGATTCTCTTGCCTCAGCCTTCCAAGTGGCTGGGACCACAGGCACCTGCCACAACGCCAGACTATTTTTTGTTGCAGTTGTCATTGTTTAACTGGCTGAGTCCAGGCTCGAACCCACCAGCCTGGGTGCATGTAGCTAGCACCCCACTCACTGAGCTACAGTGCCAAGCCCAGAAATTTTTTTTTTTTTTCCAGTTTCTGGCCAGGGCTGGGTTTGAACTCACCACCTCCGGCATATGAGGCCCGTCACCCCACTCCTTTAAGCCACAGGCACCACCCCCCAGAAATATATTTTAAAAGAAAATTTTTGAGAATTAAAGAAACACAAAGGTCTTGTTTGTGCCTAACCCTCATATCAAGAGGCAATAGCTCTCGAGTACTTCAGTAGCCTAAGCCCTAGGGGTGGGTGGTTTGGTACAGGCCAGCCCCTGGGGCCAAATGTGAGACTCCAAACAATTGTAGAGATGAGGGTAGGAGTGGGGGACCACTGGAAGAAGAGCTCCATAAAAGTGAATGTTGACATTGAAATTAAATGCAGAAAAGTCTTGGTAAACTGTTGGAAGCCTGGATTGCCATTTTATGAACAAGTTATGGATTTTAAAGAACTGAAGTTGTGTTTCTATCCATATGACAAACATCCTCTATCAAGCCTGTCCTACAAACGACGTGCATTGATCTGTACCTGTCAGGATTTCTGTAATACTTGGTCACCACGGTTTTTACACTGTGATTATGCAATCTCCCCTCTATATTCACAGGTTCCACATCAGCAGATTCAACCAACTGTAGATCAAAAAATTGAAAACAACAAAAAAAAAGTAAATAAAAAATAACAATATGCTGGGAGGCCGAGGTGGGTGGATTGCCTGAGCTCACAGGTTTGAGACCAGCCTGAGCCAGAGTGAGACCTCATCTCTAAAAAAATAGCCAGGTATCGTGGCGGGCGCCTATAGTCTCAGCTACCTGGGAGGCTGAGGCAAGAGAATCATTTGAGCTGAAGAGTTTGAGGTTGCTTCGAGCTGTGATGCCATGGGACTCTACCGAGAGGAACAAAGTGAGACTTTCTCTCACAAACAAACAACAGTCTAAAATAATACAAATAAAAGACAGTATAATAACTTCATAACATTTACTTTGTATTAGGTATTATAAGTAGTCTGGAGATGATTTTAAGTATATGGGAGGATGTGTATATGTTTCGTGCAAAAACTGTTCTGGTTTGTACCACGAGCTTCAGCATCCTCAAATTTTTATATCTGAGGGGGGTCCTAGAAACAGGTGCCCACAGATACAGAGGGATGACTATATACTCCCTCAATTTTTCAATAAAAATATTTGCAGGTGAAAGTTTTACCCTGCTAACCATATTAGCCCCCTAATACACGTATTAAGGGCGGCGCCCGTGGCTCTAGGAGTGGGGTGCTGGCCACATATACTGGGGGTGGCAGGTTCAAGCCTGGCCCTGGCTAAAACTGCAAAAAAAAAAAAAAAAGAAAGAAAGAAAAAGAAAAAGAAAGAAGGAAAACATGTATTAATTTCTGTCCCCAGCATTACTGACCATAGTGTTAAGCACTTAGAATGTATTCAAGTGGCCGGCGCCTGTGGCTCAGTGAGTAGGGCAATGGCCCCATGTACTGAGGGTGGTAGGTTCAAACCCAGCACAGGCCAAACTGCAACAACAACACACACACACAAAAATAGCCAGGGGTTGTGGCGGGTGCCTGTGGTCCCATCTACTGGGAGGCTGATGCAAGAGAATCACCTAAGCCCAAGAGCTGGAGGTTGCTGTGAGCTGTGATGCCAGGGTACTCTAGTACCGTGCGACAAAGTGAAACTCTATCTCTTAAAAAAAAAAAAAAAAAAAAAGTATTGATATGAAAAACTGGATATAGGGTAACAAATTACTACCTACCGAAAGAATTTATTTTATGAAAAGGCAATGGTGATTTAGTAACCGGGATAGTAAATTACATTTAAATAGTACTTCTAAATCCTTAAGGGTGCCTGAAAATCATTCACTCACTTAAAAATCTTAGCAATAACGCAGATTTTTAGTCCCTCAGTCCACAATAGGAAGGCTGACCAAACACAGTCAATTCACAGAATGATGAAAAAGGCAACTTCATAGGAGATGACCTACGTGAGCCAAAGCCTCCTGTCGGCTGTTGGAAGATAGATTACCTGTGTTTTAGGACAGAGCCGAAGGTAGGACATTAATCCCAAACGGAATTTCCAAGCTGAGTGTAGGAGTCAGTGCTGGAATAATTGACAACCATTTTACTTACCTTTGGAGACAAAGTCATTTTTCTGGTTAAAAAAATGAAGACAATTATCACGTAATCATTTTAATTGTTCATACCACACATTAGAAAAAGTCGTAGAGTCTCAAACGCTATAATTATAGTGTCTTATTCAGCCTTTCTACTACAGCTGTTCCCTGAACACTCCCCCACCCCTCACTAAAATAGCTGCGCTTCACAAAATTATGCTGTTCAGCTTCTAGTTAGAGTTTCCCAGTTTAAAGGATATTTATACCATATATCTGAAGCTGCCTCCTTTTGATTTTTTGTTTGGGCCATTCTTGTTGGGCCAGCTGCCTTCCACAGATGGAAATATGGTCCCTTAAATAGACTGTGTCTGTCATAGTACCTGCAGGCGTCATTTCTTCCCATTTCACATTGAATCACATACATTTTTGTCTGTGGGCTTCTCTAGCCACACTTTAAATTATACCTAAATTTAATTTTAATTCCAAACACAATCTCTTACAGCACCAAATAAAAGCAAGTAATTAGAAGGTTTCGATTTCTGATACGCTAATAATACGGAGGAACAGAAAAATGGTATAAATGTATGGGCTCAGCGCCTATAGCTCATGCAGCTAAGGCGCCAGCCACATACACCAGAGCTGGCGGGTTTGAATCCAGCCCAGTCTGCCAAACAATGACCACTACAACCAAAACATAGCCGGGCATTGTGGCAGGTGCTGTGGTCCCAGCTACTTGGGAGGCTGAGGCAAGAGAATAGCTTAAGCCCAGGAGTTGGAGGTTGCTGTGAGCTATGATGTCACGGCACTCTACCCAGGGCGACAGCTTGAGGTTCTGTCTCAAAAAAAAAAAAAAAGATCATGACGCTCACAAACATTGATAAATTTCCCTCCCCTACACCCCCTTGAGGGAAACACTGTATTTTTAAACCATAATCAAATTGCCCTGATATCCCACAGACTTACAAACTGTGATTTTGCATAGCCGACTTTCCAAAACAGTTGAATGACTGTGTCTTTAAGAATCAAAACTTTAAAATCATAATCATAATCCTTTTCATTTGAATACTTTCCAAAATGTATTCTATTTGGTTTATAAATACAATGTCATCTACTTCCTAATGACTTGCAGTCTTCCTTGCCAGCTGTAACAGCACAGTGAGACAAAAATAAGTCTTGGTCATTTCCATTCAATACCACAAACATTTGTTTGTTTGCCCTCTTCATGCCAGACATGGTGCTGGGCTCTAAGAATAGAGAGGAATGAAACCTGGACTCTGTGTCCACGGCTGCTCACCCTCGCTGAGGGAACTTGAGAGCACAGGAAATGGACAGGGAGAAACTGCAGATGACGGGCCTTGCTGTGTAAGCAAGAACCAGATGGTGAGGAGCTTTGGACTTGACCCTGCAGTATTTTACACAGGGCAGTAGCCTGATCAGTGTCGAAAGAGGGTAGAGGCAAGGCACAGATGATGCCATGGTGTGGAGAAGACCGTTCTGGTCCAAACAGAAAGGATGCCAACCTGAGCTGAGGCAGAAACAGATTCAGGAGGCAGAACCAACAGGGTCTGTGTCCATCGCAATGGTGGAATAAAGAGGAAAGAATCTAGATTTGTTTCTAAGGCTTTTAACTAGGGCAACTAAGTAGATGACGCCATTAGCTGTAATGGGAAATTCAGAAAGGGTGGGCTTGGCAGAAAAGATATTGAGTTCGGGTTTTCACTCATTTATTCAACAAATATTGACTGGTCTCACTGGTGTGTGTCTGTCACTGGGGAGACACGGTCCCTGACCTGGAGCTTACAAGAGAGAATTAGCTGAGTAATCACACCACTATGTGTGTAAACATATAGTGATGACGGGGGGGAAGGAGAAGGACTAGGTGCAATAGGGTTTATCCTGAGGGAGTTCACCCCTGGGGGGTGGGGGAGAGTGTCAAGGGAGCTTCCTGAGGAATCAGTGTTAGGGTGGAGAGGGGAAGGATGAGGAGGAGTCAACTAGCTAGCCAGTAAGGGAGGGAAGAAAGACATTCTCAGAGGAAACAGAATGTCCAAGGGCTCTGCAGTGGGAGTGTGGTGTTTTCAAGGAACTCAAAGAAAACCAGTGTGGCTGGAACAGGGAGGGCAGGAGATAAAGCTGGAGAAATGGATGGACAGATGCCAGGCCCCAGAAGGCCTTGGAAGCAGGCTGGATGGGCAGCCCGTCTGCACCAACAAGGCTGTGCTATTGTTGAGATGTGTCATACTGCCTAGCAGCAGATGAATAGCTGCTGTGCTGAGCTTCCCTACTCCCACCACACACACCCTGATACTAATCCAGCTGCCTGGTCCCCCTTCTGGACTTGCCCAAGATTGAGCAACCAAAAGAGTAATATCTGACATAATTTGAGGGGTGGTGGGGGAGGATTTTTAAATGCTGCCCCAAGATGCCAGCATCTGTTCTATGGGTCTTTACCTGTGCAATATTGGTCATTAACTACAGGGTGGCCATAGTGCCGTGGTGTCAGAGCTCACAGCAACCTCAAACTCCTGGGCTCAAGTGATTCTCTTGTCTCAGCCTCCCAAGTGGCTGGGACTATAGGTGCCTGCCACAATGCCCAGTTATTTTTAGAGATGAGAGCTCACTCTGTCTTAGACTGGTCTCAAACCTGTAAGTACAGGCAATCCACCTGCCTCCGAGCCTGCTAGGATTATAGGTATGAGCCACCACACCCAGCCTGGATTCCATGGGTTTTTGCTGTTGTTATTGTTTGAGACACAGCACTCTTGTCACTCCAGCTAGAGTGCGGTGGCGTCATCATAGCTCAGCCTCTTGAGTAACTGGTGAACTATAGATGTGCACCACCACACCTAGCTAATTTTTCTTTTTTCTTTTTCTTTCTTTCTTTTTTTTTTGCCGTTTTTGGCCAGGGATGGGTTTGAACCCACCACCTCCAGTATATGGGGCCAATGCCTTACTCCTTTGAGCCACAGGTGCTGCCCCAATTTTTCTATGTTTAGTAGAGAGGGGTGTCTGGTTTTGCTAAAGCTGGTCTCAAACTCCTGACCTCAAGGAATCCTCAACCCTCAGCCTCCAGAGTGCTAGGCTTACAGAAGTGACTCACCATTCTAAGATTTTTACTTCTTCGTTTCCAATTTGAATGTCTGTTATTTCTTTTTCTTGTCTGATTGCTCTGGCTAGAACTTCTACTAGTTCTGGTCTCTAACCTGTGAGCTCAGGTAATCCACCCGCCTCGGCCTCCCAGCATGATATAATTACAGGCATGAGGCACCTCGCCCAACCCTGTGGGAAGTTTTATATATGGTCTTTATCATATTGAGGAAATTCCCAACAATTTCCAGTTTATTGGGTGTTCCTATGTTAAAAAGGTATGGACTGTGTCAAATGCTTCTTCTGCATCGCTTGATAGGACCTTGTGCATTTCCTCCTCCATCCAGGTGGTGTATTACACTGACTGATTTTTGTATATTGAACAATTCTTGTATTCCTGGGATAAATCCCACTGACTGACTGATTTTTGACAAAGGTCTCAAGGTAATTCAGTAGGAAAGGATAACTGTTCAAAAATGGTGCTTAAGGCTCAGTGCTGTACCTCAGCAGCTAGGGCGCCAGCCACATACACCAGAGCTGGCGAGTTCAAACTCAGCCTGGGCCTGCCAAACAACAATGACAACTGCAACCAAAAAATAGCTGGGGTTGTGGCAGGTGCCTATAGTCCCAACTACTTTGGAGGCCGAAATAAGGAAATCACTAGAGCCCAAGAGTTTGAGGTTGCTGTGAGCTGTAACACCACAGTGCTCTACCAAGCACAACATACTGAGACTCTGTCTCAAAATAATAATAATAATAATGCTTGAAAAGTTGGATACATTTATGGAATAAAAATGAACCTGGTTGGCTCAGTGCCCCTAGCTCAGTGAGTAGGGCGCCAGCCATATACACCAGAGGTGGTGGGTTTGAGCCCTACCCGGGCCTGCTAAACAACAATGACAACTGCAACACAAAATAGCCAGACATTGTGGCAGGTGCCTATAATCCCAGCTACTCAGGAAGCTGAGGCAAGAGAATCACTTAAGCCCAAGAGTTTGAGGTTGCTGTGAGCTGTGACGCCATAGCACTCTACCAAGGGCAACATAGTGACACTCTGTCTCAGAAAAAAAAAAAAATGAACCTGGATCCTAATCTCAGACTACAATAAAAAATTATGAAAATAAATACTCAAAATAAATCACAGACCTAAATGTAAGAACTAAAACTATAAAATTTCTAGGGTAAAGCACTGGAGAAAATCTTTGTTACCTTGATTGAAGTAAAGATTTGTGGATTGGATTAAAGATGGCGGCGGAGTAACAGCTTCCCTGTAACTGGGCACGGCAAGTCTGGGGAGACAAGACTCCAGGCATCTCTGGCCGGTGGGATCTGCCTATGATCATACCTTTGAGGATACAGGGAGCCAGCAAGGGACTTCTGGACCCAGGAGGAGGACAAAAACAGTGGAAAACTGGCAAGTAGCTGTGTGTGTTCGATCGACCTAATCACACTGGCAACCGTGAGTACAAGCAACAGTGAGACTGCAAACCGGAAAGGCCTTACCTGTGAACTGTTTTGGTGTTCTTGGACTTGGCACTCAGTTGAGCTGCCTTGGGGAGAGCTTGAGCAGGAGTGTGGAGAACGTAGGGCATTGTCTGGGGCCCAAGAATGAGCCACTGAGCTGGGCACAGGAAGCCACTGTGAAAGAACTGCTCCGGCAAGCTCCGCCCTCAGGATCCCAGAGCAAGGATCGGGCGGGACAAAGTAAACTAGTGACTGAGCAGCCTAAAGGCAGGGAGTGAGCTGCCTTCCAGCCTTAATCCTTAGGGGCAGAGTGAGGCGGTTTTGGCACACTGGAGCCTTGGGCTGTTGCCCTGGGTAGAGTGCCATGATGTCACAGCTCATAGCAACCTCAAACTCCTGGGATTGGCGCCACCCAGACCTCCATAAGAGCTATGCAGTGACTCCCGACCAGTGACCCACACACACCGGGCCTCCACATTCCCTGACCAGGAACTGCAGGAGCCACGCAACCCTGCATCCTCCCTCCTGTGTCCTCCCAGCCTCCACACTAGCCCGTTCATCTGGCCAGGGACCCTCGTAGCTGCGTGCCCTCTGGAGCCCTCCCTGCCTCTGCGCAGTGCCCTTCTCCTGGCCAGAGACTGCTGGAGCCTTGGGTTCTCTGTGCCAAAGTCACTGGGCACCAGGCACTCCCATAACCATGCGCACCACCCCCAGCCCTGTTGCTGGATCCGGGAGTGTCACACACCGGAGCTGCTTCCACAACCACAACTCCCTAGCTAGAGCAGCCCCAGAGGAACTACACAGGGTCACTCCCTACAAAGATTCATCAACAATAGAGTGATCCCGCTGGGGTCTAATCTTGGAGAGACACCTCCCTAACTCTGAGGATGGCCAGAGGCAATGCTGAAAAACAATCATGAGGCGAAATCAACAGAAAAACTCTGGCAATATGAACAATCAGAGTAGATCAACTCCCCAAAGGATCAAGGGAGCAGAAACAGCACAAGACCCCATGCAAAAATAGCTGAGATGTCAGAAATGGAATTCAGGATCTGGATAGCAAATAAGATCAAATTAGAATTCCAAAAGTTATCTCAAGAATTCAACGGATTCAAAGAGCAAATGACCAAAGATTTGGACACATTGAGACAAGAAGTTGCATCCCTCAAAGATCTGAGAAACACAGTAGAATCCCTCAGTAACAGAATGGAGCAAGCAGAAGAAAGGATCTCTGACATTGAAGGGTAAGTTTTTGAACACTCCCAAACCCTCAAAGAAGAAGAGAAATGGAGAGCAAAAACAGACCACTCTCTCAGAGAGCTCTGGGCTAATTCGAAGAAAATCAATATTTGTCTGATAGGGCTCCCCGAAAATGACTAAGTGGCTTCACAAGGCACAGAATCTCTTCTCCATGAGATTATGAAGGAGAGCTTTCCAGATATGCCAAGAGAGGGAGGTACCTGTGGCTCAAAGGAGTAGGGCTCCAGCCCCATGTGCCGGAGGTGGTGGGTTCAAACCCAGCCCTGGCCAAAAACTGCAAAAAAAAAAAACAAAACAAAACAAAAAAAACAGATATGCCAAGAGATTCCAAAATTCAGATAGCAGACAGTTTCAGAACTCCAGCACGACTCAACCCAAATAAGACATCCCCCAGACACATCATGATCAATTTCACTAAAGTTAATATGAAGGAGAAAATTCTGAAAGCTGCCAGATGAAAGAAAACCATTACCTACAAGGGGAAGAATATTAGAATAACTGCAGATCTCTCTGCTGAAACCTTTCAAGCTAGAAGAGGATGGTCAT
>CAUYPK010025697.1:0-72773 GCA_963574355.1 Loris lydekkerianus | reverse complement strand
TTTCATGTGTTTGTAGATTTTTGCATCTGTCTTCTGTAGAGAAGTTTCTCTTTAAGTCCCTTGCCCACCCTGAAATGGGATCACGTGTTCTTTTCTTGCTGATAAATTTGAGTTGTCTGTGGATTCTGGTTATTAGACCTTTATCGGAGGTATAACCTGCAAATATTTTCTCCCAATCTGAAGGCTGTCTGCTTGCTTTACTCACTATGTTCTTGGCTGTGCAGAAGCTTTTTAGTTTGATCAGGTCCCAGTAGTGTATTTTTGATACTGCTTCAATTGCCTGGGGAGTCCTCCTCATAAAATATTCACCCAGGCCGATTCCTTCTCTGTCTTTTAGTCTTAATGTCTCTATCTTTTCCTATAAATGCCTGTTAGTCTAAGTTTTCCTTATGTATATTTTGGATCATCTTCCTTCTTGATCTTATCTTGTACCTTTCAAATCCAAACACAGGACTGGCCAGACATCATGAAAAGACTTCCGTGATTTGGAGTGAGACAGAAGCAGGCCAGTGTGTTGCCTCTGCTGTGTGCCACCCACGTGTCCTTGGGCACATTATGTAAAATAGAGATCATACTGGTGGAGCAGCATCTTAGGCAGGGGTTAGTCATAAAGCAAATATGAAAGGTATTGAAAATTACCTCTCACCCAGATTTCTTTCACTGTTTCTTCACTAGAGTACCAGATTAATCAGTACATTTGCATTTAGGGATGGGTAAGGAGAAGATACATCTTTGATTACTAGACTCACACTCATTGAGTTGGGGTGCGTTATATGTGGGACCTGAAACTACCCGTGGGGCTGCAGGCTTTTTTCTCTATAAATCTTATAATTCACTGTAGAACATTCAATTATTGAGCGAAATGGTAGTATTTAAATTGTTCTGTCCTTTCTCTGCTGATTGTGTATCATTTAATTCTTGTCACTTAATTGGGTGTGTGCTGTGAGTCCGTTTTTTAATCTTTGTGGGTTTATAAATATACTTCAAAGTGTGTCTTGCCAGTCTTTCTTATATGAAGCCCATTTCTCCCCTTTTAAGACTTTTATTCTCCTTTCTTCTTTTCTGCCATTTTAAATTCCCTCAAGTCTCATTTCTTGGTATTCTACAACATGGGCACTTTAATTATAATAATAAAATCTATGGTTTACCAGGCAGGGTACCTCTTTTTATAACAAACATCTAATGCTTACTATAACCCTTGAGGTTAATGCCATGATTCATGATAAATGTGTTTCCAACTTGCTAAGGTTACATAGGTGGTAAGAGCCACCAGAATGTTTCCCTGACAGTTTACCTGGATTTCCTACCAGAATGACTTTGCGTGGCAGAGAACATATGTCTCCTGTTAACTCTCTTCTCATTGCTTAGCCCAACGCATGGCATGTAGAACTGCTAAATATGTAAGGCCTTCTCTGATCTGTCTCCAACGGCCTCTAGCACAACTCATACTGTACACACATGCCCTGCGGCTGCACATATGCACAGATGTAAATATTTATAGCACTTTTACTAGGGCTCCTTGCTCAAATGTTAGCTCAATAAGGGCTAGAACTTGGTTTCATTAGTGTTACGATCATCTAGAACTGTAACTGCCACATGGTAGTGAGTCATTAGAGTCCCTTTGAATAAGTGAGCTAATGGATCTGACTCTGCAGGCTAGGATGGAAAACTGGGGTTATTCCTTGGCCTATTCTTTTCTTTAATGTCCCTTATCCCTGATGGCTACTTATTTCTATTCCTTAAAAATAACATAAAGCACACTTTGTAATTTTATATGCTTACAACGGACAGTCATCAGCTCTTTGAATGCAGGGATTGCCCCTGCCTTTGGCACTTTCTTGTTTGTTTGTTTGTTTGCATTAGGGTTCCTGCTGTAGTTGGTATGTCTTTGTGGGAGTAGACACTTCTAATAACTGTTCCTGACTGTGGTCTATGAATTTTTCCACTGGTATCCTAGCAACCACAGTGGGATCTTTTTGTCTTAGTAAAAGATGTTGATGACCCTCACTCTCAGGCTCTTCTTCCCACTATGGGGAAAAATAATGGTCAGAAACAGACCTTTTAAAACCAAAGCAATTTTTGCTATCAAGCAAAATGCTAGAGAGAAGAATCTGCTGACTCAATAATTTTTGCTATTCCTTAGAAAAAGAATATTGATAAAATAAAATATTCTGTGAAAAATTGAATCAGTCAGATCATGAAAAGCCACCCATTCAATAGGAGAAAAAGAGAAAAGTATGTACGTGTACATTCCAAGTCAAAATGTGACTCTGTAATGGGAAATCTTTGTATAATACTCCTAAATGAATGTGCAATTAGGCAATTTACTTTCTAAATGAATTTATAGAGATTTGTTTGCATTTTCTGCAGCAACAATTTAAAACAAGCTTTAGCTCAGTAGTTTATTTCATCAGTGGATTTTTGTTTGTTGGAAATAGAAATGTTTGAATAGATTTTTAAAAGATTCTTATATTTAGTTCCCTAACTTCAAGAATTTATGTTGCTGTGTTTTTATATATATAGATATTTTCTCTTTGGACTCAGTTGGTAATGTCCTGTAAGAAAAGGTAAATTTTAAAATTTTGTTTGAATCATAATAAGAGATCTAATTATATTTTCCTCCAGTCTATAAAGACACATAACTATTATCATAAAATACTTAAGTGGTTCCATGAGTTAAAACAGAATTGGAAAGGAATTGTTAAGTAAATGCAGATAACTTTGTACTGTTATGGTTTCGAAAAGTTTTGAATCATAGACCATGAAATTAAATGGTGGTTGATTGATACATGTTCATGTTTTATTTAATAAGCTGATGAAAACACAATTACAGCACCTTTGTATCTACAATTTTAATTCTTTACTTCCCACTAGTTAAATGGCTGCAATATTTAGTTAATTTTCCTTCAAAGAAATCAGTGTGTAGAGAGAAGATAAGGTATACTAAATGGAAGGTTAGACAGCATATTGTTAGTTAAGCAATTTGTGAAATGAACATAGAAAATAATCCCCCATGTGGCATGACTCTAAAATAGGAGGAAGACCTAGACCCAAGAATTACCCTGGAAAATAATTTTCTACTGTGCATTTGCAGATCTTCCGTGGAATTTTTTATTGACTAACTCAGTGATTATGATTTTTCAAATTTTCTTTTGCTCAAACTTAGAAGACATTTTTGTATTTGTAATTGCATGATAATTATGTATCCTTATTCTAAAAATGTTTGTAAAAAGCATGTGAGGAAATCACAGTGTAGTGTTAACCTTCGATTAATGTTCAAATATTGTCAAGTGCAGTCAGAATTTGAAAAGAGTTTAGGTCAGCCAGGGTTGGCTAATGTCTATATAGATGAGAGGTGGTGGAGACTTAGATTTAGATGTCTGATTGTTAAAGGAAGCTGCTGATGAGAGTGAGATGGTGAGTTTGTATGTGGACACAGTTTGGACAGTATTTTTTTTGGTGTAACAATTGCAGGATAAAGTAGATTCTTTGGTTTTGACTATTGTGATGGAGAACTTGAGTTTTTGGAGCTAAATGGTATGAGGAAGAACTGGGAGCTATCATTCCTTGCTGGATGGCCTCAGGGGAGTGCCAGGTCTGTGTGACTTTATACTTTAGTCGCATAATCCTTCCTGTAATCCTGAAAGGTGATAAACTAAACCCCATTGAACAGGTGAGAGCAGTGGGACTAAGGTAGGGTGTAGGTGTAGTATAAGTAATTTGTTCAAAGTCAACCAGTTATAAATCCTCAGAAGGTGGTGCATGGAAGCTCAGGTTTTCCTGATTCTAACTAAAATCCATGTTCTTTCCACTTACCACTTTGGTAACTTCAGGTACTTTGTTCACGTGATTGTGTTTCTTTTTTTTTTTGCTTTATGGACATAAGACACTTTTGCACATTTTTCTTGAATTTGAATTGTTCATAGTGTTGTTAGATTTAGCAATAAAAATACAGAATACTCAATTTAACTTGAATTTTTGATGACCAATATATAGTTCAAAAGTTTTCAAGAAATATAAAATTTACATAAATGGAAATAGTGAAGCCCTTCCAGCAACACCTGTAGCTGACCACATTGAAACTTGGCACTGAGAGGATGCTGTTGATTGTTTCTTGGAAGTGGTATAATGGGCCATGACACAGTCTGTCTCAGAACTTTTATAGTGACCCATATATATGTCCCAAATGTCACGTGGGACATACTAAAAATTTATTCTTTGTTGGTCTGAAATTCATATTTAATTAGGTGGCTCATTTGAATCTGTTTTTAAGACATCTCTAAAATGTGTGTATTGAGATCTCTTTTTAGAGGATGAAAAGAGTGTGGTTTGGGCTCTCACTGAACTTTATTCATTGAGGAACACATGTTCAGCGGCTGCTGACAAGGGTAGGTGACCATAAACATCTCCCTATTTCCCTCATTTCAGTTACCTTCATCTATTTTTCAAGCCTGAGCACTTCAGCACTCACCAGTGCTCTGGTAATACAAATAATTGCTAACACTTAGGAGCTTAATGTATTCCATGCTTTGGGGTATTTTATATGCATTGAATCCTTTCCTCTACTCAGTAACTTTATGACAGAATCCTATTATTACCCTTATTTTATAGATAAGGAAAGAGGCAGAAGAGAGGATAAGTAGTCAGTCTGTGTTAGGGTTGGGTTTGAACCCAAGCAATCTGGTTCCAGAACCAGGACTTGGAATCATTTTTAATGTTGCCTTTTACAAGTAAATCTTCTGAAACCACAGGCAGCACTTTTAGGAGGAAAGTCTTTCCAAGCCAAATGTCATCTCCTTTAGTATTAATCATAAAAAGAGATTTTAGCTATCTTGCAAAACTGGACACCTTAACTGCACTAATTCCTATCCCTTTTTTCCCTACTTAATTTTTCTGTTCTATCCTTATGGGAATGGATGTCTTTGTCCTTAAATACTACATTAGTACATGGGATGGTGAGTGGGTTTCCTCATTGCTACATCTTTTACTATTAGAAAGTGATTTAGAAGCAGTATTTTCCAGCTTTCGTGTCCTCTAGAAACTTTGATAATTTGTCCAATAGTCACTTTTACTTTTAAAACTGTCTCTCATATCGTAGACAAAATTTTCATTGTTTCAAGCAACCAAAGCTCTCTTTGGGGAGACTTATTAGGCCTGAAGCATCCTCAGTTGTTGTTAATAGATGCTTATAGATGGGATTCTTAGCAAGGGAGGGGTAAACTTTAGCACAGATTTAGAAATTATTTTGGAGGTTGATCTCACAACTGCAGGTATGTCTCAGGTTTCAAGGTATGCAGGTCTTTTAAAGGGTGCTGAGAAAGGAAGGACAGTAAGGGCTCACAGTTGGACATCAAACAGCTGCAGGACAAACAAAATCCCTGTGTCCTAATGGTGAAGCAGATAGACTCTTCCCGTGTGGGGTAAAATTTCCAGTTGACAGCACCTTAAATGGATCAAAAGTGCTCTCTTCAACAACGTAAAATGAAAGTTAAGCTGATGTCAGAAAGCTCTTAGATGACATTGAGTCATTCCCCCCCCCCCCCGCGAAAAAAAAAAAAAAAAGGTTAGATTATTTCTGAAACCTGAGTTCAGAAGCATTTAGAGGAATCAGCAAGTTTCCAAATACAGGTCTTTGAAAGCCTCAGCTTCAACTCTCTGCTTACTCTCTTGGAAGTTTTAGTCTGTTAGTAAGTTCTCTTTATTTTTTTCTCCTGGGCCTTTTGTTTCCCTCTGTCCATTTCCACTGTAACCTGAATGGTCTGTTAAACCATTCTTTAACAGAATTATTGCAGTGGTCTCTTTTCCCGTCTCTCTGCTTTGACTTTCCCTTTTTAGTCTATCCTTTCCACTCTTGTTATTTTTGAAAGCACAGGTCAGAAACTTTAACATCCTTCTAAAGTTTTCCATAAGAAAAAAGAGTGATTTATTTAGAAGGTTGTCAGTGATCCGTCCCTGCTTCTATTTCTATTTTTTATTTCTCACCACGTTCCCATCGTGTACCCTGCAGGGCAGCCATACTCAGCTGCCCGGCTTTTCCATATGTTCTCTCCTCTGTTTGGAACTACCATCCTTTCCCTCCATACAGATGATGACTAATCTAAGAATCTTTCTTCTGGTAGGACTTTACTGTTTGTTTCCATGGCATTTTGTTCATATTTTCACTGTAGAATCTATTTCATTTAGCTTTGCTTTATTGCTTTGCCCTTATTACATGCTCTGTATGTATTTGAATGAATAAACCAGAACGTTAATTAAAACTCTTTCACAGTTTATTTGGGGGGTGGGGAGGGAAGCTTAATTTATAACAGAAATGTTGGAATTAAAATTAATCAGTAGCATATTTCAGTAATAGTAATACCAAAATTAAGATTGAGTGTCATCCCTTAGGTACAAGTCTGGATGTTGCGGTCAGATATTGAGGATTAACAAATGATGGAAGAAACTTGTCGATCATTTATTGATAGAAAAGAAATTATTAAAATAAAGGAAACTTTTTAATTAACTTTTTTTCAGTAAAGGCTATTTTAATGTAACTATTTTTGAAACTGTTAAAATTTTATTTCAGGTTATTGTATGGGCACAAATGATTGAGTTATATCGTTTGCATTTGTTAAGTAAAGTTCAAGTTATAGTTGAGCCCTTCACCCACGAGGTGTACCAGTTAACTCTTTATAAATTTGAGAATATTATCACATTGAATGGAAAAACTTAATTCTTAAGTTGCATATTTTAAACGTTTACTATCAGTATGTCATTTATCTGAATACAATTAGTTTTGACTCAGAATTGTTTTCAAGTTTTCCAAAAGGTTGGTGTTTATTTAACTTTAGAGTAGAATTAATTTATTCATTAAAAAATCATTATTGTAGCAGTTAAAACTGAGATGGGTGTTTTAAATTATCTTAGGGCTCACAGATTCTTTTTAAATATAAATATCATAGATACTAAAGATGTTGGACAAAGATTATTAGGTTATCATCAGAACAGACAGTGAAGTTATTAAAGCTATTAGTGTAGTAGTATTTTTTACTCTTGGGTTCATTCCTAGCTGAAGTAATAAATTTGCATTTAGACTCTAGAAGCCAGCTTTGGAACTGTTTGGACATAGATTTGTGGGCTCTGGGTGCTCAGAAGGGCAGGGCAGGCATTGGGTGAGCAAGTTCTTTTGTCCTGTGGATTTTTCCTGTTGAAAGCTGTGTGGTCGGAAGAATGGGGAGGTCCTTCTAGAGTCCAGGACTCAAGACCAGGCCCCTCTTGCCCCTGTCCTCAGAGTGGGACTGTGCATGCCCTGAACCAGGTAGAACGCTTGTTGCTTAAGAGATTTGGAAGTCCACATAGTCTCTAGATACTTGAGCTATGATTGGGAGCCCTACATTTTAAAACATAAATTGTGGTTTCTCTGTGAACAATTACTGGGTGCTTAATTGTTCATGCACATTGAAAATAGGCAGTAGAGTTTCTGACTGTTAGTTTTGTGTCCTAGAACCTAAACTTTTTTGGAAATAATAAAATAGTGGTATTAAGTTTGAATTTATGCCTGCTTGGTAGAATTTCTAATTATACACTCCTGGTTTTAAATATTTTCCCACTTTTTAAAAATAGCTATTAGATTTTTTATGGATGGTAGTGTTGTTAGTGTGAAAAAGAATAAATTGAAAAGTATTTTAATGCTGTTCTAGCCCTGGTTCAATTTCCAAGTGTATTCAAGGGAAAGAAAAAGCTGTGAATTGACCACTTAAGTAAATCTGTTTGCAACTCAGTGTCCTAAGATTATTAAATCTAGAGGTGGAAATACAATTTTATGTCGGAAAAATTCATCTCCTACAACTTTTCATCAAATACTGTACTACCTTTCTGATTGGTCTCATGTTGATATACAATTGTAGTTTTTACAGTAATTTAGGAAAGGAAAGAACCAATTCAAAGTAAAAGGGAATACTTGATTACTCTATTGTGTAAGAGCAATAAAAGCTACTTTACGCTTACATCACTTAACATTGAAAGCTGCAAGAGGCTGTCTTTCGGTTCATTCTTCATTAATTGTACTGGGTTATTAGTGTCTGTTACAGATGAGTTTTATGGAAGGCTTTTAAGTTGACATATATGAGTTTGTATTTTGGCTCATGAAATATCTTTGATATATTTTCTGCATGAATTTTGAAGGGCAAATTAAGTGGTGAAGGCAAAAGCAGTCAGTCACTAAGATTCTTCTATAAAAATTCACACGATAAACTAGTATTTGAAATGGTCCTTAGTTCATCACAAATTATAATTGTTGAACATAAATTTAAAAATTGTTGAACATAAATTAAAAAAAATCACTTAAAAAAAACTTTTTACTTTTACTGATCTTTATAAAGACTAGCTCTTCTAAATTTGCCTTTTATTCTAGATCACTGGAGTTTTATTAAATTAATTTTGGAGGCATTCCACTATTCATAGTTCTTTAGTTAATAGTCTGGTACTTAGGAATTAGTTTTGACTTTTGCTAAAATTCAGGTAAAAGGTATATGTGATATCTTAATGATGGTCATTCTAATAGAGCCATTTGAGTAATTTAAGTGGTCCTTGTTGCACATGTATAATAAGACCATGGTACAGAAATACATTTACTTGTTTACATATAAATTTAGTTCAATCTTATACTATGTAAGTAGATAATAGTATATTACATTAAATATTATGATGGTACTTGATAAAATAAATTCTCCACACATTGTGATCTTTAGTTTTCAGATGGTAATAATACTCTTTTGTCCAGGACTCTATAATTTTCTAGGGCTGCCATATCAAAGTACCACAGACTGGATGGCTCAAACAACAGACATTTATTTTCTCATAGTTCTGAAGGGTAGAAGTCCAAGATCAAGGTGTCTGCGGGGTTGGTTTCTTTGAGGACCTCTCTCGTTGGCATATATATATATATATATATAACCTTCACTGTGTGTGTGTCTGTGTCCTAATCTCCTCTTCGTATAAGGACATCAGTCAAATAAGATTAGAGCCCACCTTCATGACCTCAGTTTACCTTAATTATCCTTTTAAAGACCCTTTGTCTCCAAATGCAGTCACATTCCGAGGTTGTAGAGGTTAGGGCTTTGACATATGACACAGTTTGGCCCCTAATAAGGGCATAGTGTGAATTCTATGCAAACAAATTTGGAGTCACCAATATGTTTAAGATGATTATTTGAATGTTTTAATTGTATACTTTTAAAAATTAGGTGTTAGAAATGCCTTTTTTATTTACTCTTTACCTGGTTTAATTGTAGAGATGGAGGGAAAGGGCAGTTAGAGGCTGATGATGATGATGATGATGATGATGATGATGATAGCAGCTAGTATTGATCCAGTGCTATGTTATATCCCATGCTCAGTTCTGAATACTTTTTTAACTTGGGGGTGTTGACATGGTCAAAAAGGAGTTAGGGCATTCCTGTTTAAGGGTGGTTTGGATTTTCTTGGCTCTTCTTTGGGAATCCAGATGTGGGGTCCTGGGTTAGTGGTCAGGAGCAGTTTTTCAGGTTAGTCCTTTTATGAAGCTACGTGAGATTCTTTGCAAACCACTATTTCATGAGATATCTGAATTTTTCTAGAGATACAGGCTTTTTAGTTAAACATGGAAAAATTGAGGTATCCTGGAAACATTCTTAGGGTACAAACCATCTTAAAATTACCTTAGATCAGGAAAGTCCTCTAAAGAATATTTTCTTTTGTATTTCTATTTAGCATGTAACTTTATACTTGCCATGTCATAGGTGCTCAGTAAATAATTGTAGAATGAATGAGTAGATTTCAGTTAAAGCAAGAGCTATAAATACAGTCACAGCTGCAGTGCACTTTTCAAAAGCTTGTATTGGCATTGTCAAAGTAGTTGTATTGTTTACTCTGTCCTAGAAGTCTTCTGTTTTTTTTTTTTTGCCAGCAAATGTAATGTACAGGGAATCTTAATTATAGACAGATAAAAGCAGCAGCCACCTGGACCCCTCTTACTTTAGTATTCTCATGTGTTTGGGGTTTGGCAACAACAGAGCGGTAAGTGGTTCAGCCGGGGTGGATAGAAACTCTCCTCACTGTAAAGTTTCATAGATAAGAACAGGTAATTTTGCAGAGGTCCACTTTTCCACTTTGCCCACCAGCAGGGGGTAGAATCGGTCCCTCTGCATGTTTTTGCCTTGGCCCTTTTATGATTTGTCTCATGGGGCTGTGTTTAGACTTGTGGGCCTTTTAAAAAATGTTTCTTTTAGCCAAAATGCCAATATTTTTACATAAAATTTCCAGTGTATTTTGAGAAGTGTAGGAAAAATCAAAGAACCAGACTGACAATCTATAATCCTCTTTTGAACAACTTTACATAGATGTGCATGGGTTTGTTATTTGATTAGCATCACTCTGTGTTTCTAAAAAATTGAGTAATGTACAGTCTTTGGGAACAAATACCTATCTTTGGCAGAGTTCTGTTACTTAATATTCACATTAATGTTGTAAGTATCTTATTCCTGCTGTTCGCTTTTAGGTGTAGTTTATACCTGCATTTCTTTATTCTTAGTGTAATTTATTTAATGGGTGGGGAATTTTAGGTGTGGCGTGAGAGGGTAAAGTTTGGATCCCATATTTTGAGAACAGTATTGCCAACTTGATACTGTTTAGATTTTCAAAATTAAAAAAATTCTCACTGGAGATAAAAATTGTATTGGCTATTACAATGATTAGGTATATAGAACTGCTTTTTTAACCTAAGGTCATCTTTATTATTTTTCTCATTTCTACCTGAATTTGTACAGTTTTCAGAGTATTTTCATCATTTCCATGTTAGTGGGATTTTGGGTCCTGTATAAACTGAAATGGAATTTCATGAATTGAAAATACTTGTTAAAATTTTAAATACGTCTTTATATGAATGAAACATTTAAGGGTTTCCAAAGGTGATACAATGGAACGTGACTGAGTTGAAATCATCTGTATGAATCAGATCTTTTGTGGTATATTTGTGTCTTGATTTAGGTTGGTTGAAGACTTTCAATGACTACTTTAGAGACAAGACTCAGTATATTCTTAATAATATGGTCCTAAAGCTGGCAGAAGACTCGAGGAGGAAGTTTATGTGGTCTGAAATCTCCTACCTTTCAAAGTGGTGGGATATTATAGATAATCAGAAGAAGGATGCTGTTAAAAGGTTTGTTTTAATCTTTTAAAATTTGGTAATACTGAGGATTAATTGTACAATGAAACAAATAATGAATTTTTAGAAGGTGAAAATTCTTATCTTTATACCTGAAACAAAATATTTCTTCACATTTCTTTTTTTATTGATTTTGGTTTTCATCTCTGAGAAAGCCATTTGAAACTTTCTATTTAAATCCTTATGTTCCAGCCTTGTCCTAGAAATGGAATTACTAAGTCAAAGGAGCTTAGCATCTTAAAGGTATTTTTTTTTAAGTATATAATCAGAGTGATGCCTGGGAAGTTTGTTTTAGTATATTTTTCAGTCTTCCATGTGGAAAGTACCAATTTTTCTTCCTGTTGGCTAACAATATAATTTTTGAAAACCTTGGCCAATTTGATAGATGAAAAATTTTAATTTGCATTTTGCTTGGTAATAATATTGCGTATTTCCTCATATATACAAGCTAAGGTTTTTGTAACTTGCTTGTTAGACATTTTCTTACTGATTTACAGACATTTTTATGTATATTAAAAACTTCCTTATTTTTTCTCATGTTTTTATTTTCTTCTTAATTTCTTAGTATGTGATACATACTTTTAAAAAAATTTTTATGTATTCAAATCTATTATTCTGATTTCTTTAGTCAGGGGTGGCGAACACGCGGCTAGAGCCGCATGCGGCTCCCGGCCAAAATGAATTTCGGCTCTTTGCCTCTTATCATTGTATACTGTGGCTCTTTGCCAAGTTTGGATTTTGTTATGCTGCTTCTGAGGAGGGACCTCTGAGGAGCGATCTCCGAGTGCGTAGTCGAACTTGTTTGCCACCCCTGCTTTAGATATTGCTTTTACTGTCATATTTAAAAAGGTCTTCCCCAATTTAGAGGTTAGATAAATAGCCCTTTTTTCCTTAGTTTCATTTTTGACCATTCACTTTTTGAAATACTGAAACATATCTGTTTTTGATCTAGTGCAGTAGGAAGTCCTCTGACCACTGTGTATATCCTCTTCTCGGGAGTTACGAATTACGTCATGATTTTTTTCCGTTTATTTAACATCACTTACTAGTACCTATTGTGTTACTGTTCTACACTTTCCATGTTGTAACTGATAATCCTTCCAACAATTATCCGAAGTAGGTGCAATTATTATCCTCATTTTACAGATTAGAACACTGACTCCTTCAGCGTCACTGGTAAGGTCATGGCAATGCTGGTATTCCATCCGGTCCAGGCTGTCCAGCTCCAGGGCTGTGCCCTTTGTGCCTCCCTGAGATTTTAATAGCCTATTCTTTTCTATTGATTTGAAGTGCCAACTTTATTATGTGTAAATATGCATTGATTTCTTAGCTTTTTAATCTATTTCATTGACTTTTTTGTTTGACTGTAATTATAATTTTGTTTGACTATAGCTTTATGGTATGCTTCATTTAACTGGCAGTTTAAATTTCCTCTCTTTATTTTCCTTTTTTAAAAAATGTTTAATTTTGAGTTATGGATACGTAATAGTTATACATATTTATGGAGTACACGTGATGTTTTACTACGAGTGTATAATGCGAAATGATCAAAAAGGCTAATTGGCATATTCCTGATATCAGGCATTTATCATTTCTTTGTGTTAGGGGCATTCTCATCGCTTTATTTTATCTATTTTGAAATATACAATGTATTGTTAATGATTGACAAAATTGTTTTAATGAGTGACCATTGAATTTTCCCCAAACCTGAGAATGAATTAGTTAAATTCCTTCTATTCCATCAAAAACAAAATCTCTTTGGTGATGAAAATTGACATAAGCATTTAAAGGTAATTTGTGAAGAATTGATTTTCCCTAATTTTCATTGGAGGGGTTTTTTTGTTCTTTTTTTCTTGGATTGCAGGCTCAGAGTGCTTAGAGGGCTGGTGAGGAAGGTACTTTAAGTGGAGGCTGTTGGCTCTGGGAGTATTGGATCCACCGGGTCCCTGCTTCATCCAGAGGGGCTAGCTGCTTCTGTTTTGGCCATGTGTTGCCATGGAAACCAGGTTATCAGGCTGTCCCTCCAATTACTTAAGACAAGCTGGAATCCCAAAATGTTACATAAAGTTTCTTGACTTTTTAAATTGAAATGTTAGCGAATTTAGATTAACGTATGTAGGCACATACATATGGATGAGCACACGCAGAGCCAAACAGAGCACATTAGTGTTTCTGAATCTTTAGTTTAGATCGAGCTACCTAGTAGTTTGCAACCTTTTAAAATTTAATAGGTGTCTTGTAAAACCATGTAGAACTGCTGTTTGCTTTATAGGTAAAATTCTTTGACGAAGTTTTAATATTAAAAAATGTTTTTCGTCTGTCTAGATCTTAACATTCCTCCTCGAGTACAAACAATACCTCATATTTTCTAAGAAAATGGCATAATTTTTTTAGAGATTTGGAAAATCTCTCAGATTGGTTTTAAGAATTTGTCCATCTATACTTACGGTATTTTTGCTTTTTCTGTTACTTTTCTTGGGAAGCCGATTTTTCTTCTTTATCTTGATCTACTTAATTTTGTTGCTTCTTTATTCACCTAACCCCTCCTCTCGCCCCAAACCTATTTGCTCATTCTGCTTTTGTCTTTCTGAGTCCTTCTGTCCACTTTCACCAAATGCTACATGGGCCAGTCCATTTAATAAGCAGCATGTCTCCATCTGGGTTTGCCTTTTTGCACTGCTCTAGCTAGCATTTACATTTCTATGTGCTATTTTTTTCCCAAAATATTCTATATCTGTACTTACTGTTTTCTCTCTGACTTGAGTATGTTAGTAAAATAATTTTTTGTGTTATATTTTTCCTATACACTTTATTTAAAACAAGCTTTTATTATTTATCTGTTTATTTATTTTTTGAGAGACTCTGGCTTGTGTAGAGTTCAATGGTGTTATTGTAGCTTACTGGGCTCAAAGGATCTGCTGCCTCAGCCTCTCAACTACAGAGGAGGACAGGCATAGGCAACTACATGCAGCTAATTTTTCTATTTTTAGTAGAGACACGGTCTCACTCTAGCTCTGGCTGGTCTCGTGGGATCCTCTCACCTCAGTGTCCCAGAGTGCTAGGATTGTAGGCATGAGCCACCACACCTGGCCCAAAAAGGGCTTTAATGTTTTTATGGTCAGGGTGTATGGATTGTATACCTTTTATTTTTAATAATTTTTTGAGTTTTTCTTTGTGACTTAATGTGTGGTCAGTGTTGATGAACTTCCTCTGGTAGCTGAAAAGCTGTTTGTAGAATGCAGAGTTTGGTGGGTGTCTGCTAGATGAACTTCACTGCTACCTGAAGAGCTGTTTATAGAATGCAGGGTTTGGTGGGTATCTGCTAGTTCAACATTTTAGAATTCCTCTTTGTGCAGTCAGTTCTGCTGTCATGCCACAATCACATTCCAGAATTGTGCAGTGAAAACCACAGAGTTTATGGAAAAAGTGGGCTTATTGTACAGCACTTAAACACTTCATTAGTGACACACACACACAAGTTGGAAATGTACTGAAGATGCTAGTCCAGTTTCACATGTGTTTAATTGGTTAAGAAATGCATAAGTAAATGTGTCAGGTTACCTTAAAAAAGACCTGACTGTGGCTTGTGGAAATGGGTGTTAAGAGGAGTATAGATTATGAGTTTTTGTGAATTGGCAGCAAGGGGGTTATCTGAAATCCATTGAAGAGTTAAGTTGTGTGGCAGATATGGAGGGTGTGGGTCACTGCCCGCCTGGAGCTAGGAGATATTGGAGGGGTGCCTTGTGTACTCCTGCACCGCTCATTTCAGCTCAGTAGAGTTTTCTGCCTTCTCCAGTATTTCCTAGGACTAAGTTGTGCATAAGCAATGCAAAATACGTTCTCTAATCAATCACTTTGGAACCAAATTCCCACTTTTAAAACAATCTTTTATAGTAGAACTGACTATACTTATTTTGCTATTATTCCTCTGCCAACTTTTTTTTTTTTTTTTAATTTTGGGGTGTTTATGTGTGTTTTTTTTTTTTTTTTTTTTTTCTTTCTTGTCTGATCTTTGCTGCCTTATTAGCTCATTTGTTCATTCATTCGTTCATTTATTAGACATTGAGTTTATCTACGCTGGGGCAAGGACAGTAAGGTTCTGGGCACTCCCTGGCTTTTCTTCACCATAAATTCTTTTCCTTCATCATAAATTTTATCTTTTATCATTGACAAATTACCATCTTTTTTTCTTTAAATTACTAATATTGCTATCACTATCAGTCTTTTGTTGTTTGTTTGAATTTGCCTAACCTGTGCTGCCCTCTTTACTTTAAGGGCAGTGGATTTGGAGTTATAGGTCTGGGCACTAGGGCTCGGCTTCCTGGGAAGTCCCATCTACTGTGTTACTTTGGGCAAGTTACGTAACTTGTCTGCGCCTCAGTTTCTTCAAGTGGGGGTAATATTGGAATGCTAATTATTTATTATATTTAACATTGGAATGTTCATGTCATTTAGTTCTCGCGAGGATTAAATTAATACAAATAACATGCTTGGCACAATACCTGGCACATTTTAAATCCCCAATAAATGTTAATGGCTCTTATTTTAACTTTAATTTGTCAGTTGTATATTTCTCTTGGATGCCATATGTAAGTTTTAGTTCTGAAGTTATCTTGAGAATCTACATCATTTAATGGTAGATTTTAACTATAAAATGTACGTTTTCTGTCTTAAAAAAAATTTCCTTAACATAATGCTTCATTGAAGATAACTATTTTCTTGTGCACAGATGCTATTTGAATTTTTTTACTATATCCATGAAAGTATAAATTTTTGCAAAGTTATATATCTAAGTATTTAAGTTTTCCATCTATCACTTTGAATGTTTTTTTAGCTTCTATGTTCTGCACTTGCTAATTGATAACTGCTTTTGTTTTATTTGTTTTAGAATCCATTTATCTCGTTACTGAGTCTCTAGCGTCTCTTTTTCATATGCACTTTTCTTTTAATTTCTTATATTTACAGCATTTTGGGAGGTTTTTTGCAAGAATTTCCTGCCTATGCCTTCATCCCTATTCAGTACTCTCAGATGAATCTTTTCTGACTCTGAAGGCTTGTTTTAACTTTGGCCCTCTATTCTTTTTCTTAATGTCCATAGTCCAAATGTTTTCCACCCTTTTGTTCTTGAGCAAGAAAAGCTATATCCACACCTGGAATTTGTCCCAAGTAACAAGTTACTTGCCTGGAATCCCTTCCCTTTCTAACCCAATACTTCACTTTCCTTGCTATAGGGGTCAGTCATTGCTGAATGCCCGGCTTCTACTTCACCTGATTTCCTTTTGGGAAATGGTCTCTTACACAGAGGAAATGGATCCTCCCTCTTCCTGCCCTAGCCCAGACAGGTCAGCTGTGACCTCTTTCCCAGGGATTTGAATCTTTCTAGGGATCCTCAAAATTTTTAAACAGGGGGTCAGTTCATTGTCCCCCAGACCGTTGGAGGGCCATACTACAATTAAAAAAAACAAAAAACCAAACTATGAACAAATTCCTATGCACACTGCACATATCTTATTTCGAAGTGAAAAAACAAAACGGGAACAAATACAATCACACCGCCTCATGTGGCCCACGGGCTGCAGTTTGAGGACCCCTGCAAATGGGAGTGGACAGATGGGAAGGAGGGAAGCAGACCCAGAGGGAAATTTGCAGGTCATTCCTCACTGCACCTGCATTCCAGAGACCCTTCTCAGTCCCGCAGTCCCTGCAGCATGAACTCTCACTTTCCTCCAGCCTTTGGTCAAGCCCAGACTTTTAGCCTGTTTTCAATTCTGTGTGCCCAGGACCGTCTCCCTACGTGTTTTCAATCCAAAGTCAGGAAGTCAGGTTGTGTTTCCTTGCAAATGAGAAAGCTAGATGACCTATTCTGCCTTAGTTTCTTTGTTAAAGTACTAGATCTGGAAGGTCATGAACACCGGGGATCCAATAGCTGGGGAGGGTGCCCAGGTCATAAAAAGAGCTGGGGCCCTGTGAGGACCTGGGGAAGGAACACCCCATTTGTAAAGTACCTTGTTTCTGTGGTGAAGCTGCTGAGCCTGGTGCTGGCTTTCCGCACCTCACTTTCTCCAATAATGGCCTGTGAGCAGGTGGGGAGCACCGTGTATCTGAAGGAGCTGCTTGTCACAGGTCCATGTGCTTGGCAGCCTCCCAGCCTGACGGTGAAAACTGTGATCGCTGTCTGTCCCAGGACTCAGCTCTCCTTCAGCCCTTGCCCTCTGGACTAGGGGCTGTTCTGAAAAGCTGTGAGAATCTTTATGACATGGACTCCATGACAATTTTTCATGCAGGACAGTCGTGGGTCAGTAATTGTGTTGTTTCAGTGTCCCTGTCTGTGTCTGTTAGAAGTGCTGCCATTCTTATGGCCTGAGCATAGTCCCCTTTCCTGATTCTGTCTGGATGAAAGTTCTCCCGCCCTCCTGTCTATTCTGTTGGCTATTTGACTTAGTTTAAACCATAAAAAGTTGCCAATACTTGGTCACATTTGATATACAAAAATGTCAATTAAAATATTCTGGAGTATAGGGCCGATCTTTAATGATAACATTTTGCTTAAAGAAAAAATTTGTTTCATAACCATGTTAGTACAAATGAGGGCTGTTTTGTTTCTGGTCAAGGTTTGCTAAAGTTTTTTTTTTTCCTTTTAGCTAGAATCATTCATTTTTGTTCATATAGTACATTTATCTGTCAAACTAGGGTAATTTTTTTCTCTATTTACTTGAACAAAGCATTTTTAGGATTAATTGCCTATATGCATTTTTTTTTTTGAAAACTTAATGTTTAGGTTTGCTCCATAATTTAAAATTCTGAGCTTAAACTAGGTGGAGTCACTAATAGATTTTTTTTTTTTTTTTTTTTTTTTGACTGCTAGAATAGTGATTATGTGATGGCTTGTTTTCCCCTTTTTGAAGATGAACTATGTATTAAATATCTGTGCCTAAATTTGCAAGCTGGCTATTGTAGAGTAGAACCTGTTAATTCCAACAGAGTTCCTTGTGAGCTTTCATTGTCCCTAAAGAATACTAACTGATTATGGGAACTTAACAGAAACATAATTCAGATGTTCTCTATAATCTATTCTAACAACGACTTGTTTGATTTTACCTTCCTCATCAACCTCTTGGCAGTATTTAGCTCTGTAAGATTTAAAAAATGAGAATCTAGTTAACTAAAGAGATATCCAGGCAAACAACATCCAGCTTTTCCATTTACTCATGACTTGAAATAATGTAATCAATTAGAGTCATGGTGCCTACTTGTGATACATACCTGTTGAAGTTAAATAATTTACTTAACATTAAATAATCAGCACATTGTCTTTTATGTTTGTTTTATTTTAAAAATGACTCGCATGCTAACATTCTTTTTGCTTTTCAGGCTTCATATTTGGATATTTTGGACTAAAGTCAGTTAAGAACTACACAGTGTTTACAACACACACAAATATGAACCCTTATTTAGAGTCGGGCAGATGCAAACATTAACTTCAGCATTTCCTCTGCCTGGCATCCAGCATGTGGCACGTTCCTTGTTCCTCTCTGAGCTCTGAGACATTGGGACAGGTTTTTCATTGCACCTGCTGTTGAGACCAGTGTTCAGTAGACAAACCCACTGAGTTGTTGGAATAGAAGAATAGTTTTTGTGTTCACCAAGGTCTTGACTAGCTTCTCTTTGTGCATCTTTTGGTGTAAAATAAGACTCCTGATGTACTGGAGGAAGGTACTATCAGTATAAATTTTGTGTCTGTACTACGTGGCTGGGTTTCATCGCATTGCCAAGAATGCAAACCTTTTTTTCATCTAATCTATCACCTTCTTTTGTCTTTCTTCCTATGTTTGTATTGGAAAGATCTACCCTATTTTCTTACCTATCTCTGTTTGCTTATTGAAATCAGAGAAATATTTGATGTTACTTTCTTAAATAATAAGAATCCAAATTGAACTGATGTGCATTTAGGGTTTTCCTTGAAAAACATACTGTTACACAGACTAATTTATCATACATTTTATACAGGTTAGATTTTATGTTATTTAATCAAAACCTGGTATAAAATTTACAGAGCCATGAGAAGTTACAGTGTGTCTTGTGAGGTTCAGAGTCACTTGCAGATTTGGATGGAGTTTCCAGCCTAAAGATACTTAGCATTTCTCCAAAGGGATCAATGCAATGTACCAGTTTCTAAAATAACATCAGTTCTACTCGTTGAAGCACAGTATACATTTATTTAGGAAAGCACGTGCTCCGTCCGCACCCTCTCCAGTCCCAGTTCCTCTCGGTGGGGCTGCTCTGCTGCTTCCACTTCTCCTTCAGCTCCGGCGTCTGTGTGCACCGTGGGCAGTCAGAGAAGCCCCGAGGAGCTTCCCGGGTGCACTTTCTTGGATACTTTCTCATTTCTCAGGGAGGATTTCTTTGCAGCGTTGACACATTCTCCTTGAAATTCTTCCCTTTTTGGCTTCTGTGACCCTGAGCACTTTCTCTGCAGGGGCTGTTCCTGCCTTGCTGAGCTTTCCTTTTTCATCACTTCTCTGATTTCTTCCTTCTCACTTTTCTTATGTTTCTGTTCTCCCCTGTTGGGTAACACCCCATGGTTCTCCTCTCTCCATTTTGTGTGCTTGTCCACACCATGGTTTTAACTACCAGGCATGCTGACTACTTCCAGATCTAATACACCACCCACACCACTTTCTTCTTCCTTGGTTAATGGTGATAGGAAGAGGTAACACTGAGAGCTTACGGTGTGCCAGGCACATTCTAGGCACTCGCGTGTCTATTCAGCAGTCCTCTAGCAGGCTCTTGAGTTAAGGTCCTTCTTATCTTCATTCTGCTGTTGAGGGATCCGAGGCAGAGGTGTTAAGGAACATGGGTAAGGTCACCCAGCTAGTAAATGTGGAGTTAAGACCGGAGCCAGCCTGGCCATAGAACCAGTGCTGTCAGCATCTGTGGGGCTCTGCCCATCCACCTGCCATCCCTGCCACATCCAGTCAGTCCCTGGGCCTTATCAATTCTGCCTCTTTAGTGTCTGTGACTCTGACCTTTGCTTTTTACCCCCATTGCTCTTGTTTTATGCCATTGTGAAAATCTCCCAATGGTCTTCCTGTTCCCAGCTGTACCACTTCCTCCATCTCACCAGCACCGTTATGTTTCTGGCATGCCAGTGTGACGAGGTTTGCTTTAAAATGCTTCAGTGACATTTCCGTGTAAAAAGGGACAGATCAACTCCTTTATCTGACACTGTACTGTTCTTTTCTCTGGTTCTTCCCAATGTGTCCAGCCTTACCTCCAGTCACTTCCTGCCTCTTATCTGGTCTTGGGCACACTTGGCCACATGGGTGTCCTCGGACACACACTGTTCGTGCTGTTTAGGAATTTGCCCAGGTGTTCAGTTTGGATTTTTATTTCTTCCTTTTGTGCATTGGGCAATTTCAATCGTACTCACTTCTAAGACTCAGCTGAAATATTACCTCATCTCTGAAGCCTTCCCTTATTTATTTCTTCATTCACTCAACAAATATTTGTTGTGCTTTGCTCAGAGGTATAGGAGGTGAGCAAGACTGACCTGGTCCTAGCCCTCAGGGAAGAGCAGAGAAGGCACATATTTAAACACAGTATTATAATAAAGGGTTTTCCTTTATGGAAGCAAGAAGGAGGTCTAGAGGGTTTACTTAAGGGATATTCAAGTTGAAACCCGAAGAATAACTAGAACTAGTCAGTCAGGAAGTGGGTGTCAGAAGGTGGAGAAGGAATCCCAGGTTATGAGAACCGAACTGTAATCGTGGTGCAGGGATGAGCAAAAGCATGGCGTTTCACACACCTGAAAGTTAATTAGACTGCGTCAGTGGGGGGAGGAGGGGGGGGCCAGGCTGTCCCTGGAATTTCTCCCAGGGAGCTACTGTCTCACAACTCCACAGGTTGGCAAGAGTATATATATATATATATATCCTCATATATTGCTGCTGGGAATGTAAAAGTGTGGGTGACTTTTGAAAAGCCTCCAAGAGTTTTCCAAAATTAAACACCTGCCATGTGACCTGGGAGCTTCACTCCTAGGAATTTACCTGAGAGAGATGAAAACATGTCTATGAAAGTTGTATAGTCACTTCCATAACAGACCTTGCATGGGAACTTCAAACTGGAAGCAGTGTATGAGGGATTGAAAAGTTATAGTATATTCATCTGACGGAATGATTTTTTTCTGGAAGAAAGATAATGATTTACTGAAATACACAGTAATGTGGATGAGTTTCACAAATATGTGAAGCAAAAGAAGCCAAATACAGAGGAATAAATATTGTGCGATTCTGTTTTATGAAGTTTCACTGTAGGCCAAACTAATCTATGGTGATAGAAACCAGAATGTCAGACTTTGGGAATGACGCTGCCCTGGACATGCGTGTGTAGATATTCGTTTGAGTCCATTCTTTCAATTCCTTTTTGGATATACCCAGAAATGGGGTAATGCTGTATTTCTGTTTAATTTTTTGAAGAATCCTTCATAAAGTCCCCATTGTTTTCCACATTGGCTGTACCATTTTACATTCCGACCAGCAATGGACAATTTCCAATTTTTTCACATCCTTATCGACACTTACTTGTGTTGTTCCCCACCCCCTGACCCCCCCATTTAAATAATAGTGATCCTAATGGGTGTTGTACCAAACTTTTCAAATAAATAAATATCTTGGAGACTTAGTATAAAATCTATTTTATGAATAGGGGTTAATTTATTTAAATACTCTCAATTTTATTTTTGGTCTCTTGCTAATGCATAGTGTATCTTTTATCTTTAGTATCTGCAGGGTTTTATTTTGTTTTCTATACATACATACATACAAGCATGCATTTATTTATTTATTCATTCATTCATTTATGATAAGCAGGCCTGGGTCCAGTTCAAACCCAACACCCCTGGTGCACAGGGCTGGTACTCTAACCACTGAGCTATGGGCGCCCAGCCTGTTTTCTATATTCTTACATATTTTGACTTATTTCAAGTAGGCATGGATAAAAGTATATGCACATCTTATGAATTAATAGTTATCGCTGGCAATGTGTGAGAATACCTATTTGCCCACATCCTTGATGTCATAGTATGTTATATAACTTTTTGATCTTTTCAATCTGATAGGTGATAGATGAAAAGTGACATCTCACTGAAGTTTTAACTTGCATTTTCTGACGAGCAAGGTTAAATTTCTTTTCAATTTTAGAAGGCAGTTCTTTCTGAAATATCCACTTCAAAGGATTGCCTGTTTTTCTTTTGCTTTATTTCTAATAGTTTTATACTAACAGGAACATTAAATGTTACACTGTGAACAGATGTGATTCCTGTTCTTCTGGTGCTTGTAGTCTATTGGAAGAGAAAGACAGCAAACATAGAGATACTCTGTTCGACTTTGTTATCAATGCAATGAAAAGAAAAGCTTTGGATTAAACCGTAGCAGTTTGGGTGGGATGTAGTGGCCAGTAATGATTTCTAATGGATCCATAGAGCCAGTGAAGCAAATATTACAAGGGGAGAAATTATAAGGCAAATGGAAAACATAGGCAAGTGATCTGAAAGAAGGTAGTGTGACTGGAATGAAATGAGGAAGAAATGATGAGATAGAAGTAATTTGTCCTCTGCTTCTCAAATACTAAATCCTTATAGGTAGGCATCAACAATATTAAAAAATATACAATGACTTTCCCTAATTTATTATATGAGGGAGTTTAAAATAAATCTTATTTTTACTCTCGTTCTAGATAACTAACTCTCCATGAAAGGGCTATGAATCAGAGAATCTTATTAGTAGATTCTTTAGGGTATAAATTGATTCCTTGGGAGCCTCTATCCTTTTGAATTGTCCATTTAACTTTTTTTTTTTTTTAATTTAGTAACGAAACCATGTATGTCATCTTGTATTATTTCATATTTCCCCAGATGTATGATTACAAATTCAACTCATTTTTTTCCACGTGAAATTAATTTGTGATTCTTTGAAGCTTGCTAAATGATGCATTGTTTGCTACTAAGTTGTCTGTGACAATTTCCCCATTAGGGAGAAAAGCTCCTTGAGTGTATCTTTTCTGTGTGACCAAATTCCAAATGTCTCATGATTCTACTTAAGGAGAAAAGTGACACTTAGAGAAAATGATTTGCAGCTTCTTGTGTTTTGCAGTAAATTCATAAGTGTAAATTCTGTATCTTAGGCAAAATGAGCAATGACAGGCATGCTCAGCTTAATTTTGATCAGATATTTTCATAAGCTTTTTATACCAAATTCCCCATCATTGAAATAGAAACATGGAATTACTTTAATGTCTTTTACCATTTGTTAGAAGTTAACTCATTACGGTGAACAACAAAACGTGGGTATTATTCATTTTGAGAGTCAGTGCCTGGTTGTCTAATTTCTAAGTTTTCTAGATAAATCTACTCTTTTGTTGCCCTTGCTCTCCCTGCATTTTGCTACTTTTTCATCTAGCTCTCATAGTTATTAGTAAATATCACAAAGTGTATATGTAAACAACTCTGTCAGAAATCAGCCAGTCTTGATAGAAACTGAGCAATAGATCCTGTGGCGTGTACTCATCTTTTGGACTTTGCATCCCCTGCCTGTCAGACATAGCTCAGCTGAAGCTTTGTGCTTCTTCAGTGGAAATGTTTGGAAGTGCTGTGTTCATTCTAAGTAGGTTTCTCTGTTGATACAGGTATCAACTATTTCTGAATTAAAAAAAAAAGCTGTTAGTCTCTTTTGGTCACTAACAGACTTTTAATTTAATTCAGACCAGGTCACTTTTGGTCTGAATTAAAAAAAAAAAGCTGTTAGTCTCTTTTGGACAATGTATGGTCACAATCTGTTTTAATATATCACTAACAGTATCAATTTTAAGTGTGGTAGTTTTTTCCTGGCTAACCTAGCTTTTCTCTTATTTCTATAATTTTTTTTAAAGTAAAGTATTTTCTGAAGTATTATTTCTGTAAGAATTTTGGTCTTGTTTGTAGTCGCCGCTAAATGATGATGATCGTGATAATCCTTCTTAATAAGTAAGTCAACCGTTTTCCTTATGACTTTTGGACTGTTTTTTTTTTACTCTCATTCATCAGACAATTCTCATCATATATATTCTAGAATACAGAGCAAGTTTGTGTGCTTCTGAAGCTTCTGGGTTTTTGTTGTTGTTGAATGGAAAGTGTTTAGGCCTCACACAGTATTTTGTATCAGAGCAAACCTTCCTGCCTGAAAGAATCTTCTGGTTTATGTTCTATTTCTTTCATCCTCCTAGATGGTTTAAAAGATGGTGATACTGGAAGAAAAACAGGCAGTTTAAAAACATAGGCATATTCACTAACTTGAAAATCATGTTGTCTGTTTTTTCCCATTGCATGTTTTGTTTTATCTAATTAGAGAAACTGGGCTAATCAAAACCCAAACCTTTCTGGCCTGCTATTATGACATCATTTATTCCTGTTTTTTGACCTACTCATGCAATTTTTCTTAAAAACCTATATGAGCATATTATTTTAAAATATGAGTCTCTTGACTTTTATGACATAAAATGTCTGGGTTTTTTCTTATGAGCTTATTTTAAATCACTCTGATTGGAATTTTTTTAGAAAAATAAAAATCCATTCTTTCTCCACTAATTTGATGTCTTTTTTATTTTATTTATTTTTAACTGATGCTAATATTTTTATGTATCTATGGGGTACGTGTGATAGTTTGTTACATGCATAGACTGTAATTAATGATCAAGTCAGAATATTTGCTGTGCCAATCACCTCAACTATTTTCTGTATTGTTTATGTCTTGGGAACATTTCTTCAAGTCCTCTTTGAAATATATGACACATTTTTTTAAGTTATATTCACATTACCCTGCTATTGAATGTTAGGACTTATTCCTTCTAACTGTGTTGTGATGGCATCCGTTAACCAGCCTCTTTTCATCTGCACCCTATGCACCCTTACCTGCACACCCTTCCGCCTCTGGTACCTATCATTCTATTCTCTGCCTCCCTGAGAGCCTCTGTTTTAGCTCCAACACATGAGTGTGTTTCTGTGCCTGGCTTATAATAATGACCTCCAGTTCCATCCATGTTGCTTCAAATGATGAGGTTTAATTATCTTTTTACGGCTGAACATTCCATTGTGTTTATAGACCACATTTCTTTATCCATTCATCCCTCGATGAATATTAAGGTTGATGCCGTATCTCTGCTATCGTGAACAGTGCAGCAATAAAATAGGACTTTAGGTACCCCTTTGACATACTGATTTCTTTTCCTTTCTATAAATACGTGGTATTAGAATTGCTGGATCATGTAGTAGTTACATTTTTAGTTTTTTGAGACATCTTCAATGCCAATGGCTATTTGAATAATGTAAATATTTTAAAAATCTATTTCTTAACTTCCTATTCTGGCTCCCTGTTGTGTCTATTTCTAAGTTACAGTTGTTGTAACTTTTTAATGGCTTATACCAACTGGAAGGGCAGGTTGCTTCTCATAACTCTTTCCTAGAATGTTTGAGGCTAAATTCATAAATTTATTCTTTTTTTCTTTAACTTTCCTTGTCACCTGCATTTCCTCTCCTCCTTCTGCTTGATCTTTGACCGTCCTTCTCACTTTATTGCCCTCGGGAGAGTGCTGTGGCGTCACAGCTCACAGCAACCTCCAACTCCTGGGCTTAGGCGATTCTCTTGCTTCAGCCTCCCGAGTAGCTGGGACTACAGGCGCCCACCACAACGCCCGGCTATTTTTTGTTGTTGCAGTTTGACCGGGGCCGGGTTTGAATCCACCACCCTCCGTATTTGGGGCCAGCACCCTACCCACTGAGCCACAGGCGCCGCCATTGGCCCCTTTTCTTAAGCTTACTCTTCTTTTTCAGTTAGCTCCTTTAGGATGTTCTATTGTTACAAAGAGTCCAGTCCCAATTTCTACTTATTACTGCAAAGTGACTTCCCTTCTCAGGGGACCTCCACTGCCTGTGTATTGTTACTACCAGTCCTTTAAACACCTGCCATTAAAATGCTAAGTCATATTTGCTTCAAACCTTTTTATCTCCGGTCATTTTCTAATACCACTGGTACTTTCTAATGGAGAGCCTTTTCTCTCTTCTGCCTCCTCCATATTTTCTCCCACTCCCATATTCTCTAGATCTTATCACCTCATACCTAAGATCATTAAAACTTCATCCTGACCCTTCCCTTTCTATTTTTTTTTGCATATATCTGTGAGCTTCATCTAATATAAAAATTTAGTATAAATACCCACATTAATCTGATGGACTCATTCATTCATCTGACAAAGACTTTTGCGTGCCCATATGAACCTAGCAAGCTTCTACGTGCTGGACATGTAGGCCAGATGAAACAGCACCTCCTGGGCCTGCCCTCCTGGAGCTTACGTTCTAACGGGGGGTAGGAGTGAAGAGGGAGAGAGAAGAGGCAGGGAAGTTTGGTTCTCGTTCAAGACTGTGATGGATAGAAAATAGTGTACAGCGGAATGTTGGTTTAGCTTAGGTGCTTTGTGAAGACTTTTCTGAACTGACACATGAGGGTAGTTGGGACCAGCCAGGTTGGGAAAGATAGGAGATAAGAGAATAGATAAAGTGCTGAAAACATTTTAATAAATGGAAAGCTTTCCATGCCTCTCCAAAATTAATAAGTTAGTCTTGAAAGTAACCACTGTGTCTAGATATGAGCTCATACATGTAGTATGGTAAAACAGCATCTAAGGCCTGGTAGGAAAGGGGCAAATTATTCACAAATGAGTTGGGAAAAGTAGCGGCTGTATATAATGTGTGTGACTCCTTGTTTGATGGACTGTTCTTGAAGACCATTCATGTCTATGGAATAGGAATTACGTAGCAAAATATAACTTGATATAGATGAAGAAAGAAAAATGCCACCATTGGAGTATTTTTAAAAATTTATTATTTAGTTTTTTTTTAAAATCTGGCTTTTATGTTTACTCAATATCAACAAAGAGTTTATTTTCCAGAAATGCATATCTGAAGTTTTCCAAAGGATCTGTTTATTTGGATATTAAGATAGTGAGGTTAAATTTCCTTACTTGATGGTCAGTGATTAAACCCTCAACCATCCTAACATCCCAGGCTAGCAGGTGTAAGTTATAAAAGGGCAGGACTGGTCCATGGCCTTTAGAATTTAGCTAAAACAGGCAATCACCAGAAAGGTAAGAAAAATTAACTAACTGCAAGGGAAGACCCATTGCCAGGAAGGGTTGGGCACAGTATCTTTGAATTTAGTTGTGTTAACTATAGAAATGCAATTTTTTAGAAACTTGCAGATTCTTTATTAGAGGGTCTTTATTTTGGCCTTTGAAATTGGTGGTTTACCTGGACATTTTGAGTTTCTTTATTCTATGAGTCATCATATTTTGATGTGAAATTATATTAGTTGGTGATCCCTATGGCAACATAAATTTCATTCAGTTCTTTCAAAATTTGCAGGAAATTTTTTATTTGATTATATCTTTTTAGAAATTGACTTCATTATCTATTCTGTGATTGGTCATACACTCGTGCACTTGTGTGAATAAGTCAGATGTGTGTTAATGTCATGGCTTCTGTTACGTGCTTTGGAGGAAAATCTTTATTCACTCTTTGTGCCTCTGATCTGCTTCACCTTCAACTTGGCTTGGTCATTGGCTTTAAGCTGCAGCCATTCTTTTTGAAGCTGCTTTGCTTTATCTAAAATTTTACCTCATTGTTCAAACCGTCTTGTTGTACCTTCAGAAGTCTGTGGCTCATAAGATATATGCTTATCTTCTTAACTTTAATGCTTCCTCAGGCATTTCTCATATTTTCAATATTTTAGGATTTTTTTTTTCCCCCCCTCAGGGGAAGGTGTCTTCTTAAAATAATTCAATTATTAGGGCTGGGGATCTTGTCACCTTGTCTAAAGTTACAGCAAAGGAGTATCCAGTAGACAATGATAATTTAGTATAATGATAATATTTCATTCAATATTGGAAAGTAAATTATACAATCTACATTTGAACTAAGTCTGGGGCAAAGTGCTTTATAATGTTTTCTGTATTCCCAGAGTCATGTGATATTTACTAGCTTTACCCTTATTATTATTATTTTTTGGAGTAGTTTGTATGATTAACTTGCCAGCATTATCAGGACTAAAGTAAATACTGATTTTCTGATAAAGGTATATTGAAACAAATACTGTACTTAAGATGACAGCTATATAATACATACTTCTCAAGCATATCCTGAGTAAAGCACTTTGCCAGGTGCTCTGCAAGATTCAGAAATGAGTCTGTGTACTTCCTGACATTGAGAATCTTTGAAGCTGTGAGGCAGATTATACCCTTGTGAAAAGGAACTTCCAAAATGATCTGCGTGGCTTTGCCCAGGGTAGGAGAGGGATTACTCAAGGTACTTTACTAAGAGTGCTTTATCAGAGGCCTCAAATTGAAATTCATTCACTGGTATGAAAAATACTGTTTTAAAAGTAGTATAAATACTTGTTACAGTTAAAGGCTGTAATTAAGTGTTTGTTTAGTGTTTTTTATTTGAACTTTTCTTACATTTGTTAATGTAAACTCTTATTATTTTCTCTTCAGTTTAATAGAAAACGGTCAATTTGAAATTGTGACAGGCGGCTGGGTCATGCCTGATGAGGCTACTTCCCATTATTTTGCCTTAATTGATCAACTAATCGAAGGGCATCAGTGGCTGGAATATAATCTAGGTATGTATTTTTCTCCTTCATTTGGGATATTCTGTGCAATTAATTTCAGGGAACGTGAAGTGAGGCTCTATTTTATTTTTTCAAATAACTATTATAATTTTCCTAATACTGATTGTTGCTGAATAATTTATCCTTTGATAATTTATGATGAATATAAGGTTAGTTGTATACATACACTACAGTCACCATTAGGGTCATCTGCCTTGTTTCATGTTATTTTCTCTGTTAATTTGGTCTATGTTTATTAATTTAGAATTTTTTTATTTGGGATATTAATGATATATTAGTTAAAACACTTCGTCATAAGAAATGAAAACCTAAATTATTAGCCTTTAGCAAAAAAAGAAAAGAAATGTAATTATGTCACTGAGAATTTCATAGATTTGTAACTCAGATAAGGTGGGTTCCAGGGGATTCAGATTAATGTTTTCTGAGTACTATCACTTTGGGCCCTGCTTGGTTTTGCTTCTGTCTTCCCCCTGCCTTTCTTCACATCGTGGGTAAGACTCTGTTTCTAAAAAAAAAAAAAAAAGTGAAGTCTCCATCTTTTCTTATGGCTGAATAGTACTCCATGGTATACATACTTTACAGTTTGTAAATGCCTTCATGGGTTGATGGGCATTTGAGTTGCTTCCATGTCTTGGCGATTGTGAATGGTGCTGCAGTAAACATTTTGGTGCAGATGTCTTTGTGGTAAAATGATTTTTATTCTTCTGGGTGCGTTAGTAGAAGGGTCAACTTTTAGTTCTTTAAGAGTTTTCCGTACTCTTTCCATAAAGATTATATTAGTTTGCAATCCCACCAGCAGTGAGGAAGTGTTCCTGTCTCTCCATATCCATGCCAGCATATGCATATTTGAGACTTTGTGATGTGGGCTAATCTTACTCAAGTTAAGTGATATCAGAGCGGTTTTGATTTGCCTTTCTCTGATGATTAAAGACGATGAGCATTTTTTCATGTGTTTGTTGGCCATTTGTTACCTTCAGAGAAGTTTCTGTTCAAGTTTCTTGCCCACTTAAAAATGGGGTTGTTTGCTCTTTTCTTGTTGATTAATTTGAGTTATTTGTAGATTCTAATGATCAGGCCTTTGTTAGATTCATAACATGCAAAAATCTTCTCCCATTCTGAAGGCTGTTTACTTTGGTTGTGGTACCCCAGCTCTGCAGAAGCGTTTTGCCTGATCAAATCCTATTTATAAAATCCTGAGAAAAGAAATAGCAGAAGATGTTAACAAATGCAAAGAATATACCATGCTTATATTTGGGAAGAATAAACATCATTAAAATGTGCATACTACCCAAAGCAATCTACACATTTAATGCAATTCCCATGAAAGCATCAATGTCATACTTAGAAGAACTTGAGAAAACAGTACTTCATTTCATGTGGAAACAGAAAAAATCTTGAATAGTCAATACAATTCTTAGAAATAAAAACAAATCTGGAGGCATCACATTAAGAGACTTCAGGCTATACTATAAGTCTATAGTGATCAAAGCAGCATGGTACTGGCACAAAAATTGAAGACAATGATATATGGAATAGAATAGAGAATCTAGAGATGAATCCAGCCACGTATAGTCATTTGATCTTTGATAAACCTAACAGAAGCATGCATTGGGTAAAAGAATCCCTACTTAGTAAATGGTGCTGGGAGAAGTATTTGCCACATGTAGAAGACTGAAACTGGACCTGCACCTCTCATCATTAACAAAAATTGATTATCGCTGGGTAAAAGATTTAAATTTAAGACACGAAACAATAAGAAATTCTCAAAAAGAGTGTGGGAAAAATGCTTGAAAATATTGGCCTTGGAATAGATTTTATGAGCAAGACCCCCTCCTTCCCCCCGGTAATTACAGCAACACCACGTTTGTGCTTTTGTGTGGACGAATATTTCCATCTGTCATTCTACTGGAGTAGATTTTTGCTAGGTTATTTGGTAACTCTATTTTTGGGATTTTGAGGAAGCATCAAATTGTCTTACAAAATGGCTGCACCATTTTACCTTTCCATTAGCAATATACCAGAAGTTAATTTTCTTCACATCTTCACCAACTTGTCTGTCTTTTTTATTGTAGTCATTCTAGTGTGTAAGAAATGGTGTCTTTTAATTATCATGTTCCTAAAGACTAATGATGTTCAGAATTTTTTTTTTTTTTTTTTTCAGTTTCTGGCCGTGGCCGGGTTTGAACCCACCACCTCCAGCATATGGGGCCAGCGCCCTACTCATTTGAGCCATAGGCGCCACCCTGATGTTCAGAAGTTTTTGTGTGTATGTTGGCTACTCATATATCTTTTTTTGAGAATTATCTGTTCTAATAATCTTTTCCTTGTTTTTTTTTTTTTTTATTGTTGGCTTGTAAGAGTTCTTTATTTATTCTGGATAAAAGTCCCTTACAGGTAATGATTTGCAATATTTTTTCTATTCTCTGTGTTGTTTTTTCCCTTTCTTGAAGGTGTATTTTGATACACAAAAGTTTTCATTTTGAGTAAGTCTAGTTTGTTTTTCGTGTGTGTGTGCTTTTGATGCCATAGTAATAAACAATTGCCTAACCTAAGGCCATGAAGATTTAGTATTTCATGTTTTATTTTTGGACCTTCAAGTTTATTCTGCTGACTTAAATGTCTATTGTTATGCCACTATCAGACTGTCTTGACTGCTATAGATTTGTAGTTAAGTTTTCAAATTGGAAAATGTGATTTCTCCAACTTTGCTCTTTGTTTAAGCTTTTTTTGATGGTTTAGGGTCTCTTGATTTTTTTTTTTTTTTTTTCCATAGGAATTTTTTAATATGAGCTGAGATTTGGGTAGTGATTGTGTTGAATCTGTAAGTCAGTCTAGGGAAATATTTCCATCTTAGCAATGGACATATTCCATTATCAGGTCTTCTGATACATTTACAAGGATACATCTTCTTTAATTTCTTTCCATTTTATTTTATAACATTCTTTCCATTTTGTTTTATAACTTTTAGTGTAAAAGTCTTGTACTTTTTAATTGAATTTGTTTCTGGGCATTTTATTTGTTTTTTTGCTGCTGTAAATGAGATTGTTTTCTTAATTTCATTTTGGAATTTTTATTTTTAGTGTATGGAAGTTCTTCCTATCATCAGCATAACGTTTTCGAGATTTATCCTTACTGTACATTAGTGATCCATTCCTTTTTATTACTATGAAGTATTCCACTGTTCAGGTTTTCATTGATGAACATTTGAATTGCTTACATTTTTTGGAATCATGCTGCAATAAACATTTGTGCACAAGCCTTTTTGTGGGCAAATGTTTTTTATTCTCTTGGGTGAATACTAGGAGTAAAATTACTGGGCTGTAGGATAAATGTATGTTAAGTTTATGTGAACTTCGAGAGAATTTTCCAAAGTGGTTGTTTTATTTTATACTCCACTAGTGTGGTTGTTCCACATTCTCACCAAAATTTGTGCTTTTGTGTGGACTGCTTTTGTCAGTCTTTTTTCTTATAACCAGTCTGGTAGGCATATAGTCATATTTTATTTCATTGTTTTTATTTATTGTTTTTATTTTCATCACATTGCCTTTCTGTGATGACTGATGATGTCGAGTAGTTTTTCTTGCGCTTATTGGCCAGTGGTATATCCTATTTTGAAGTTTCTAATAAATCTTTGCCCACTCTTTTCAGTTGAGTTGTCTTTCATTTTTGAGTTGCAAGTCTTTTGTATGTTCTGAATACAAACTCTTTGTCACAGATGTTTTAGGAATATTCTGTCTGTTTCTGGTTATTCATTTCTGTTTAGTGGTATCTTTCTCATTTCTCTTAACCATTTTGTACTAGTATATGAGAAAAATTTTGAAGTGTGTATGTGTATATGGGGTACAAGTGTATAGATCTCCTAAGTAGCAAATTTGCTGTTTATTATATTTTTATATAATTTCTTATTAGTTATGATGAGAATGTAATAATATCTGCAAAAGTGAAAATTGTCTTATCTTTTATTTTTATTTATTTACTTCTTGAGACAAGATTCACTCTGTTGCCCAGGCTAGAGCTAGAGTGCCATGGGATCAGCCTAGCTCACAGGAACCTCTTAACTCCTGGGTGTAAGGGATCCTCCTGCCTCAGCCTCCTGACTGGCTGTGACTATAGGTACCTGCCAATGCCTGGCTAATTTTTTCAGTTTTTAGTAGAGATTTTAATTTCTCTTCCTCAGGCTGGTCTTGAACACCTGAGCTCCAGGGATCTTCCTGCCTCAGCTTCCCAGAGTGTTAGGATTACAGGCATGAGCCGTAATGCCTGGCCTGTTTTTAATACTTAAAAGTCTTTAGTGAGGATTGTTCAGCCTTTTTTCCTCTGTTGTACATTGGAAAAATAAGAGTTGTCATGGGCTACACATTAAATATGCAAACACTAAGGAAAGTTGATTAGCAAAAAACCAGGAAGAAAAAAAACCCAAAGCAGTCCATGCATACTCACAAAATAAGCATGCAGCCCACAGGTTGGACATCCCTATACCATATATCTGTTTGATATTTTATTGCATAGATCAAATCTGCTAGACGGAGTAATATATATGGTAATGGTTATATACGGTCTTGTTCGAGATTTTTAGTAGAAATTGTTTAGCTGTTCTATACTGAGTATTTTATCATCTAGGAGCTTGTGATAGGTGTTATTTATAGTGTTTAGAAAATTCTTTTTCTATTATTTTTCAAATAGCAATAGATATTGAATATTACTGGATCTCTTTCAGAATCTATTAATACTATATGGTTTTTCTTATTTGCTCTATGGATGTGATGGCAGTCTGGTCAATTAAAAAGTCATTGACTTCCTGGGGTAAATCCCTTTTGGTTTTCTTGCTATTTGAATTTTCTTTATTTAATATTTTTGTTGATGACTTTTATAACCATTTTCATACATGAGATTGGTTTTCTTTTTTAGTGTACTATATTTATATTTATTTTCATTGGTCTATGATACTTAATAAAATGGATTGGGTGACATTACATCCTTCTTTGTATTCCATGACAGTTTATAGACATTTGAAAGAATTTACTTTTAAAATCCTAATTCCACAGTGTCTTTTATTGGAGATAAATTTTTTTGATAATGCTAAAAATTTTGCCACAGTCATTGATATAATTTAATTGACATCTAAAATATAAATTGTATCATTTTATTAGAAACCTAACTGTATCAACATTTTAATTATTTAGAATATAAAATAAAAACTATATATGACTCTTTGTTTTAAACAGTATTTTATTCCACAAGTAATATACACCCAATGTAGGAAAACAGGAAAAAATTTACCTTAAAAAGATAAATAATGTATCCTAATCATATGTGCCCTCATATTAACCTGAAAATTAAAAAAAAACCCCAAAATAACAACAAAAAATATATATTAGTAGAAATTAAGCAAAAATTCTATGTCTACTCTGTAGAGATAACTATATTGTAATACATAACATAATATTCTAGACTTTTCCATAGGTATATTTAATCAGAGAATAATTTAATTTCACAAAAATGGGACTGTATTTATAAAAAACCTTTTTATTAGAGGAATATAGTAAAGTGTTTTGAACTGTTGTCTCTGCACGTTTTATATCTTTTCTGCAGTTTTAGCTATGACATCTTTATCTATTAGTGTGCTATATTTATTTTTTAAAGATAAACTTCTTTTTTTATTTGTAAGCCAAGGTAAATATTTTGTGTTTCTTGGTACTGCCTTATCTGTGTTTTCTTCCCCCTTCTCTTCTTCTGTCTGTGTTTTTATCCTGGAGGCTCTGGAGTCCACACCCATGTACACACATGTGGACACTCTGGCTCAAACTGAAGGTGCCTGGGACATCCCTCCTGCTCATGCTGTATGGCCAGGCAGGCAAAGTGCTGGAAGGGAGTTGGCGCTCACTTTGGCACCGAGCAGAGAGTCAGCCTGAGAGTGCGTGTTCCTGCTGCCTCCAGCTGCCCTGGAGAAGAGCAGAGCAGTGCTGACCTTTGACAGGCGGAGGGGGTGTCCTCAGGACTCTCAGCAACAGCCCTGAGAGCCACCTTGCTCCTTCACTCTCTCTTCCAACTTGTGCAGGGAACACACATAGTGACACAATGCCATAAAACTATTCAGTTTTAGGCCTCAGATGTCAATAAATGAAATTTCTATAAATTAAGTTTAAAGATCTAAACTTAGACCTTTATTGGCTTTTATTAGTGATTCCTGACCAGGGCTGCATCTCTTCTAAGGAACAGAAAGGCTGACGAGAGCAGGGGAGGTAGAGGTAGGCTTTGAGGCAGAAAAGGGCCAGGGAAGAAGAAACAGGAACCAAAACCAGATTGGTTGTTTAAACTTACTTTCCTATCAGGTTAAAACAGAAGAGACTTCCACATCATGACAGCTCAGTAGACTGGGTCCCTTTGCTTGCTGTGGCCTCCTGTCTTTCGGAAAACTGAAACATACTCAGGTTCAGTTTGGTTACGTGGCACGTGGCGTGAATGACTGCGTTCCGTTTGGTCTAGTGTGCAGGTCAGGCGAGACAAAGGCCTCCCATAATTTTATTTAACACAGGCTTCTAACTTAGTCACTAACCTCTTGAGCATCAGAGTAAGCCGCACTATACATCCCATAAAGAGAAAAGCCTGGTTCAGGGGATTTTTCTCTAGCTCAGTTACTTTGCACCTTTATAAAGATAACAAACACATGTATGAAATTTTTTACTGAATGTAGCTTGGCTGCGTCTTGTAAATTAGAATAGTGTTCTTGGTTTTGTTTTCTAAATTGAGAACAGCTATTATTTTGGAGACTTCATTTTTACATTTGGTTATAGGACGCTTTTTAAATTATTTAATCTTTGGCTATTCGTTTCTGTTTTTGTGGACTTTATAGAAATTTAACCATGAAAACTTCTAGTTTTTAAGGTTGTCTTTTGACTAAAATATCTGTATTACAGAAGTGTTTCCTGATTCCTCTTAAATAATAATAGTTAATATACTTAGAATAATCAGTTTAAATAACTATTATTCATATTATTCATGTTCTAATTTTTAAACCTATGAGGTTTGACAAAAATTGGTATATTTATTATTTTAAATGATTGTTTTTTAATATTTTTTAAGTTTTTACTTTTATGTATTTTGAAATGTTATTCTGACCTGAAAGCACACAATCTTTTTGATGATTTTTCCTGATTTTGTTGACAAATGCTTTATTGGCAAATTTACATTTTTCTTATATTGTATTTTTCCCTAAATTTGTCTTCCCTTTTAAAAAATATTATTTTCCTCATGCTAAGGAAAACCCTAGAAGATACTGCATTTCTTTCTGAATCTCTCCGTAGTTCTTGCCTCCTTTTTATCAAACCTTAAAAAATTATAATTTACATCCTGTATTTTATTTTATTTTATTTTATTTTATTTTATTTTAATTTCGATTCTATTCTATTCTATTCTATTCTATTCTATTCTATTCTATTCTATTCTATTCTATTCTATTCTATTCTATTCTATTCTTCTATTTTTTTAAGACAGAGTCTTATTCTGTTGTCCTGGGTAAAGTACAGTGGCTCTATCGTTGCTCACTGCAACTTCAAACTACTGGGATCAAGTGATCCTCCTGCCTCAGTCACCCGAGTAGCTGGGGCTACAGGCTTGTGCCACACCCCGGGCTACTTGGTGTCTTGCTGTTGCTCAGGCTGGTCTCAAACCCCTGAGCTCAAGTGATCCTCCCACTTTGGCCTCCCAGAGTGCTGTGATTACAGGTGTCAGCCACCACACCTGGCCGAATCCTCTCTTTTCTATGTTATTACCTCCCAAGGATTCTTTATTCCATTGCATCTGAGTAGGTTGGTATTCCTGTGTGTGGATTTTGATGTGGAAAAGATTGCCAGTGGTGCTGTAATTGTTAACTTGGATGGATACTAAACTCTTTGATATTGTTGTAGCATTTGATGTTGATTTTTATCTTGTTTGTAAGCTTATTCTGCCTTTGTTATTGGGATAGTACTCCTTTATTTTATAACTTAATTTTGATATAATTTCAAACTCATAAAAAGTTGCGTGGTAGTGCTTAGGAAGGAAGAACTGTCGTATGTCCTGTATGCAACAGATTCATAGGCATGTTTTCCTGAACCATTTGAGAGCAAGTTGGAGGGAGGTACCTTGTCCCTTTATCTCTAAATGCTTCATTGCATATGTCCTAAGAAGCAAGGACATTTTTATATATACTCAGAATACAGTTATCAAATTATGAAGATTAATAGTGACACAACAATCTGGTTCATAGGATATAGTTAAATTTTGTTGGTTGTCTCAGTAAGTCTTTTGTAAAAGCTGCTTTTCCCCTTCCCAGTTCAGGATCCACTATTGGGTCATGCAGTGCACTTAGCTGTCGTGTCCCTCTTGTCTCCTATAATTTGGAACAGTTCTCCAGCCTTTCTTTGGCTTTCTTGACCCTAATATGTTCAAAGAGTATAGGCCAGTTTTGTAGGAAGCCTGTCAATGCGAACTTGTCTATTTGCTCATGATTAGATTCAGGTTATCTTATGTCCCTCCTATCTGTCTGCCTGTCTTGGTGCAGAGTCTCTGCAGTGGTGTCCCCTGTCCTCGGTGCATCATATCAGGAGGCGCACAACGTCCCTTTGCCCCAGAACTGCTAATGCTAGGCTTGATGAATTGGTGAAGGTGTATCTGCTAAGCTTCTTCACTGTCCTATTATTTTTTTTACCCCTTTCTAACTAATAATTTGAGGGAGATGTAATGAGACTAGGTAAATACCTTATTCCTCAGCAAACTTTTGTTGCTTTAGTTTTAGCATCATTGATGAATTCCATCATTCCTTTTATGATTGTTAGTTGGTATTACACTAAAAGGAAGAGCTGTCCTTTTTTCGGCTATTTCTTTCTATCAGTGTGAGCTCATGGATTGTTATATTCACTCGATTATAATCTGGAACTATCATTATTTATTTTGACATGCCAGTTGTCCCAGATTTGGCCGGTGGAAGTCCCTTTGCTCTGTTTCCTGTATTATTTTACTACGTCCCCACAATTCCTTTACTGCCACTGGGGAATATGTTGCAGGCTTGTCGTGTATTTTCTTGGCCTGAGCTCTGGCATAAGCCATTTCTTTCTGGTTATTTAAACAAACAAACAAAAAACCGAAAGGTAGTTACAGGTCAAGATCTGGGAGCTAAGCTGAACTTATTGGTACTGAGTTGTTATTACATGTAGGTCCTCCTAGTGCAGTGGGTCAGGAGATGAGTGTGTGTGTGTTTGTGGATACATGTAAAGATATCTGTATAAAGATATCTGTACCTGGGTTTTCATATCTGTTGAAAACTCTTAAGTTAGTCTTGATAATCTTCTAACTCAGGATCTTAGGGTATCGAGTCTGACGTCACCGTGTTTGTAGTTACTTGTTTACAGTGCATATCCTGACTCCTTTGACTTCATTTGCTCATTTTTAGAATACATTAAACCTAGTTTCAGAATCTATTTTCATGCTACCACACAAAACAGAATTGCTAAGTAGAGTGCAATATTTCTTTACAAGTTTTGGAGGCAAATCAGCTATGTGAAATGCACAATTATGTGGTCAGCTGAGTTGTGATGCATTTTCTTTTTGCATTTTGACTCCACTCTCTCAGTCCCCTGTGGATCCTGATGTTTCCTTCTCTGTTATTCTTTATGGTTATTCTACAGAGTTCTCTCCTCTGTCTTTTGTGTTACTTTGTGTTGTGTATCTGTTTGAATGAAGTCTCTGCAACTAGAGTCAAGATCTCAAGATTGAGACTAACTAATGCATTTTTGTAACTCTAGGATCTTTCAGAGTCTTAGGTATGTGGATAGGTGTTAAATAGGTGTTTGAATGAAAAAAATGTGCACACAGCACTATTACTCATGTCAGTTTATAGGTGGTAAGTAGAAGCCTTACTTGAGAATACTGAATAACTACACAACTGCAAGATCAGCTTTGTATAATGCTAGATGAATAATCTTATTTAATTAATTCTAAACTGTGCATTTATTATTTTTGTTATTTTATTTTACATTTTAGCCTTTGTGAAATAGATGTCTTCAGTTCATGGCTATTATAATTGGTATGAGGCAGCTGTGAAACATTGCCTGATCTCTTTCTAGGTAGAGAAAAAGCACCAGCATCAAAATGTTTTAAGATTTAATGAAATATAGTACAGTTATTTTGGCCAGTTTTGTCACTATACAATGAGATAATTTGGGACTGTTTGCAAGATATAAAAGACAAACTAAAATCCTTAATGTTGAGCTTGGGAAACATAAGTTGAAATGAGTTAGATTACTTTTGTCACTTAGCAGTGAATTTCTGGGCTAACTCCACAGACAACAGGACTGTGACATCCCTGAGGACAGGGTTGTGGTCCTGTTTGTGTCTCTGTCACCAGCAAATGGCCATGACTTTAGGAGGTGAAGGTGCTAATTTCAACTCCAACTGATTAATTTCAGGGAGCATTCTCTTGCCTTCGTGGACAGGGCAGGAGCAGAATGCTCCCTTCATGGAGTCCTGATGGGATTATTTGAGAAAGGCTGATGCTGGGTAGATCCTTTGTCTTATTACCCTAGGAGACCATAGAACTCTGATGGGTCTGATGTATTATGACTTCTTTTTTATTTCATTTATCAATTTAAAAAAATAACACTTAACCTTATTTTTCAACAGGAGTGAAACCTCGGTCTGGCTGGGCTGTTGATCCTTTTGGATATTCACCAACGATGGCTTACCTTCTGAAACTCTCTGGACTTTCTCATATGCTTATCCAGAGAGTTCATTATGCAATTAAAAAACACTTTGCATTGCAGAAATCATTGGAGTTTTATTGGAGACAGAATTGGGGTATGTAGGGTTTGACAAAAGTTGGAGATCCCCCTTGACCTGCATGTTGCTTCAAAGGCTGTTGGGAAATGTATGAACTCAGGCTGTTGTAGGTTTTATTCAGTGTTAGTCTTAAAGAACCAGGTTGCGTAAAAATACTCTTAAAATTATTTATGCTATGTATTTGTGTCAAGATTCTTTTAAGCAATAAGACTGATATTTACCTATAGAACATAGTAAAAATTTTTTTAATAAGGACCTAGTATTTTGCAAATAATGGTTTCCCTTCTATTTTAGAAAGCATATTTTATCACTGAGTTGAAATTGATTAATTCTGATATTCAGGTCATTTATGTTATAGTGAGCCAGTGTTCTTTTCTTCTTTCTTATCTCTACATCTTATAGGAATTGCCTTTGAAAACCTAACCCTGTCATCCTTAAACAGTCCTCATATCACCTATATCACCTGTTTTAACAGTGTGTTATGCAGGCACCCAGCTATTCCAAGGACATGCTTCCGGGCAGCTCTTTGTTAGGGAAGAATAGGCAAGATTTTGGCATTTTTGCCTGCCCAACCCCCATTGAATTCTTAACACCTTAAGTATTTTTATTTATTTTTATTTACTAAGTCCTTACTTCGAGCCATGCATTATGTTATATGCTTTATACATACTCTCTCGTTTACTATTTATAAGGATTCTTTAAATTAGGTTCTAATATTATTCCTTTTTTATGATGAAGAAACGGAGGCTTAAATAGGTTAAGCCATTTGCCAAAAATCACATAGATTATAGGTATAGAACAGATTGGAATATAATTTTCTTCAGTCCCTGAAGGCCAGGCTTCTAACCCTGGGCACTGAGTTCTCAGTAAGATTTCATCTGGAAAAAGAATTTCTTTGTTGAAACAATGTTGGAAAATTACTGCATGCCATCATACTTTCTTTTCTGTGTAATCTAGACCCATTAAGTATTTCAGAAAAATAATTTGTAAATCTAGATGGTAAGTTTCTTATATGTATTGCTGCTTTTTCAGTAAGAAAAGCAATTAGCTATACAGATTTTTAATTCTGAAAAATTAAACCTGTAGGGAGTACAAGAATTTGCAAGGGCTTGTATCCTGTGTAGTTTGCTAAAATGCAAAGGAGCATGTTAATTTGAAAAGCGAAGCATTGGTGATTTAAAGAAGCCATACTTTAAATGATTGTCTACATTTAAATTGCCCATAAATACCAGTCAGTAAGAAATTACTGAGTACTTTTATGTATTTAATACTGTTCTAGCAAGAAATATAGAAAACATCCTTTCCTAAAAGAAAATTACAGTAGAATTTAATAAAATGCAGACACAACAAAATGCAGCAGAGAAAATTAAATGCACAAATGAGCTGCTAAAAAGTAGAGTATAAGGAGAATCAGTGGAGTGTTAAAAATGTCCTTGTCCATAGGAGAAAGAAAAGGGAAGTTGCCGTCAGCTTTGGCACTTGGGACAGATGGCCTCCATGCACCTAGCAAGCGTTAGTGACCAGCGTCCCTGGTGTCACTCTTGTGAATATGATTCAGTGCAACAGCTGACAGCATTGAAACTATAGAGTTTAATAGTTTTAAATTTGGAAATTAAGTGGTAATTATTTTAACTAAATGAATAAAACTGGAAAATTTTAGAACTTACCCAGTGAATTTGAACATGTTGCTTTTAAAATGTTTTCAAATTAAGATGAAGTTGTTTGTATGTTCCAGTTCTTAATGAAGTAGTTATCCCTTAAAAATGTAAGCTGTTTCTTTTTTGTTTTCCTTTTATCTTCTTTATTGTAAAAGCAGTACATTGCTGAGGATTGGAAAGCTGTCCATAAATAAAGGTTATCACAAAGATGATCGCTTTTAACTTCTGGTAAAGTCCTCCTGTCTTGCCTGGTTGTAGGCTTCTGAGCTCTCCAGGGCAGTGGTATCAACATGTTGATAAAATTGTGGTTTTAATTACAACAATTCTACACTAGGAATCACTGCTTATTTTCCTTATTTTTTTGGTTTTGTTTTTGAAAATTAATTTTTCTTTTTCTGTGCTCCCTTCTTGATGAAAAATGCCCCCACTGGCTCTTTTTTGGTGAAATGGTGAAGGGACTCTAGACCTCTGTGTTGCCCTTCTGGTCCTCACTGCAAGACCCTCATGGGACTTTGTCCAGTGTTTTCGTAAGCCCCATCCCGCCTTCTGCCTTTGTTCTTCCAATTCCCTTTTGTACTCCCTTCTTTCCCCACCCAGCCTCTGCAGCTAATGTAATGGTCTTTCTGTGTGGCCAAGGATGGACGTGGCCATGATTTTGGATGAGCTGGTGTGTCTTTTACTTCTACTCAGATGTATCCTTTCGGGTCAGCAGATGCTGGTTCCTGAGGGGGCTTTTCTGTCTCCGCCCTAGCTAGATAGAAGCAGCCTAGAGAGGCTGAGATGCATATCTTCCTTCAGATGGGTGGCATTAAGTACTGCTGGGGTATCTGTTCTAGACGTTAGAGGGACTGTTGATTAGAGCTTATATATGTATAAACCAACAGCATTTTGAATAGTTTGGGGGAAAACATTTAATAAAATGCAGGTTGTGTGTTGGCTCTTTATTTCAGATCTGGGATCTGTCACAGATATTTTATGCCACATGATGCCCTTCTACAGCTATGACATCCCTCACACTTGTGGACCTGATCCTAAAATATGCTGCCAGTTTGATTTTAAACGGCTTCCCGGAGGCAGAGTTGGTTGTCCCTGGGGAGTCCCCCCAGAAACAATACATGCTGAAAATGTTCATAGCAGGTAAGCAAATAGGTGTTTTGGAAGAAGACAACATCTCAAATAAGATAGCTACTCAGCTGATAGTTGCTGCAGGGTTGAACAAATGGTTCTTCAGTAGCCAAACATAATCCTTCTTTGAGCTACTCATTCAAACCACAACTAAAGCAACTAAAAAAGGCCAGAGCCTCTACTATACCTCTTACGTGTTATAGTTTAATAGAAACTGAACAATGTTAGGCCAATATCCAATGGTTAACTTGTAATAAATTATTGCTATGTCCTTTACCTGCATTCTGAAAGCTGTCTACTGTGTTTGATTGATTTCATCTCCTTTCTGGTCCCTATTGAACAAATTGATAAGAAAAAGCACCCCAACTCCGAAAACACATTTACTGAAATAGAACACATAAAGAGTGTAATTATCTGTTCCCTTAATAGCAGTTTCAGTAGTGAGTGCCACCCAGCTCTGAACACATATTGTTCTGATGTTTTTGACATATAGAAAACTTTAATTAGGAATATTTATACTTAAATACACTTAAATAAAAACCAAAGGAATGAATCATTTCTTTAGAAGAAAATTATGTTAATGATGGCAGCATCTTACTGCACCAAGTTACCCATGGTTTCCGGTATTGATGGTTTTAAAGTGTAATATCTTCACTTAAAAATTAGTGGTGTATAATAAAAATGAAACACTGTATTGTGATATAAAAACACTAAACTGTCCTAGGAAAATAATGTATCCCTTTAAATAAATTAAGATTTTGTGCTATCAAATCGATTTATTTTTAAAAAGTTTCACTGAAAAAAATGTGAGTACATGGTGGAAGGGGTAATAATAGCACACCCCCTGGGTTGAAGGACTCAGCTGCAACTTGAACTTTGCTTTAGAAATGAAAACAGTGTGACCTAAACATTTATACCCTCATATCAATCTGAAATTTTTTAAAAAAGTTATATTAAGGGGATATGTCTCTCTTTTGAGTCTTTTTTTAATGTGATTTACTAATGAAGTGTAATTGCATAAATCAATGTTAATTTATGACAATGAAACAATAAAATATGAAATAAAAAAGATGGAAAGAAGAAGGTGAAATTGGATCTTTTATTTTTTTCTTTTAATTTTTTAAATTTTTACTTTAGAGACAGATTCCAATTTTGTCATCCAGGCTGGGGTGCAGCGGTGCAGTCAGAGCTCACTGCAACCACAGACTCCTGGACTCCGGTGATCTTCCTGCCTCAGCCTTCAGTGTCACTGGGGCTACAGGTGTGCACTACCGGGCCCAGATAATTTTTTGTTTTTTTGTGGAGACGAGGTCTGTTCCAGTGTGATACTCTCACTGCGGAAGACTTGAAGGTGTTTCAACATGGCAGTCTTGCCATGGGGCCCTTCTGTCAAAATGCGGCTTTCATAGTTTTTGAAAAACAGCCCAGGATTCCATTTTCTTGGTTCCTACCACAGTGGGAACCAGTGAGGAACTCTGAACAGCTTGCTTTCTAGGTAGCGTTAGGCTAGGTAGGCTCTGGAGAATAAGCCAGTGTATTATGTAGCAGAAGGTATAGAGAAAAGGAGAGGGGGTGAGGGTGGTAGGACCTTTGCCCGTGTCTACTTGGGGAAACAGCTTTTTATATTTACAGGTAGTTAGTTAAATGACTCCTCTCTGCCCAGTTATCAGGAATGGGGAACATTTTTAAGGTTAGCCAGAGGTTTGAGATGTAGAGTTCCAGCGCATTCATAGGTATTGTGAGCCTCTCTTTCTGTCTTTTTGGTGCTGCTGAGACTACCTGTTTGAGGAACTTTATTAGGGGAAAAAGACATTTTTGTATTTCTTTTGGTGTCTCATCTAACCCTTGATGCCCCTCATGACGTGACTGCCCCTCAGCGTCATGCATTGTGCTCAGGGAGTTCCAGTGATGGGACTCCAGGCACCTGTGGTTTACAGGCACCTCTGCACACACAGGAGCATGAATTATGTAATACTTACTTTTTTTTTTTTTTTTTAAATCTTCTTACATATTTTGAAATCTTTACCGGTCACTTCACATCTGGGTATCACCACCTTTTTGACCTGTTGATGAATGGAGATCAAACATAGGCATTCTAGCTCATTGCTGCCTTTCAGCTTTCTATGTGAAAGATCATAAAGAAAATGAGACTTAATATAATATACAAGGGGCACCATTTGATATGTCCAGTTCAGCAAGTTTCTCTACATTGCAAATAGAGAAATATCATTCTTCATCAAGTTCTTTTTGGTTGAGTACTATATATGTTAAGTTGGCATTTCCATTGAATGTCAGATGATTTGATGTTGTGGGGATTTTTTTTTCTTCCTGATTATAGATAAGTTGACGTTTCTTACCTGGTAAAATAAATTAAGAACAGTTGTCTTTGCATGTACTCTGTTTGGTCAGTTGATTTGTCATGAGTTCACTAAATATGTGGTGAACGACAGGAGGTATAGGCTGGTTACCTGGCCTTCCCAGGGTTGATGCTTTCTGAGCATGAGCGTCCGAGTCAGCATAGATGCCAAATATAAAAGGCATGTCATTAAAGTTTGTGATTTCCTTTCTATGTATGTGCTTAGGCACATATGCATAAGATATGTTGGTAGGTCTCGAGCAGCAGTTCTCAACCTGTGGGTCGTGACCCCTTTGGACTGTATTAAAGGTTCCCGGCATTAGGAAGGTTGAGAACCACTGGTTTAGAGTAACCCTTTTCCCCTCAAGCTGTCTGGGGAAATCTAGTTGAATGCGTAATCATAGTATATTTTTTGCCCGTGGTTTATATATTTGCTTTTTCTTATTTGGGGGTATCTTTTTTTTGTTTCTCTGTAGTTAATCTCAATTGTTGTGTTTTTTTTAATTGTAAATTATGATCTAAAAGAGCTTTTGGTAAAAGTAGAATGTTAATAAATTAGTAATAAGGGTTAAGGAATGTGCAAATGCTATCTCAGAAGACTAAGTATTATATTATGGAAGAACACTGGTTACTTTTTACTTACCACGTTATTAAGTTATTGATAAAATTTCAAATTTGCAAAGCAATTTTGGAGACAAAGTAGAAAGACCATATGAGATTATAATTTTAGTCATTTAGTGAAATGCTTTTTTAAAAAATGCCTCTTTCCATCATTGATGTTTTTTGAGTTATTTTCATACATTTTTATACTGTGAATTGGAATTTACTTTTGGATAATACTTGAAGTGAGAACATTAAGGAAAAGTTTATAATACTTGCCATTTTTTCACTCTTTTTTTGAGTTAATTTATTTTTTAGTAAAATTTTATTAAATCATAAACATATAAATCATGTACACGTTAATGCATTTATGGGATACAATCTGCCAATTTCATATAGAATTAGGAATGCTTACATTAATTATTGTGTTAAGACACTTATACTCTATACTAATAGATCCGACATGTACCCTTGCATTATGCACATAGGTGTGATCCCTCCATTCACTCTCCCTTGATCTGACCTCTCCTCCATCCCCCCTTCCTCCCTCCTTCATCTTGGGCCATAGTTGTGATTTATTCTTCATGTGAAAGTGTGAGTGATTGTAAATTGGTTTCATAATAGTATTGAGTACATTGGATATTTTTTCTTCCATTCTTAAGATGTTTTACTAAGTAGGATATGTTCCAGCTCCATCCATGTAAAAGTAAAAGAGGTAAAGTCTCCATCTTTTTTTAAGGCTGCATAATATTCCATGGTATACATATACCACAATTTGTTAATCCACTCATGGGTTGATGGGCGCTTGGGCTTCTTCCATGACTTGGCTATTATGAATTGAGCTGCAGTGAACAATCTGGTACAAATATCTTTGTTACAAAGTGATTTTTGGTCTTTTGGATATATACCTAGTAGAAGGATTGCAGGATCAAATGTCAGGTCTACGTTTAGATCCTTGAGTATTCTCCATACTTCTTCCAAAAGGGACGTATTAACTTGCACTCCCACCAGCAGTGTAGAAGTGTTCCCTTTTCTCTACATCCATGCCATCATCTCTGGTCTTGGGATTTTGTGATATGGGTTAATCTTAACAGGAGTTAGATGATATCTCAAAGTGGTTTTGATTTGCATTTCTCTGATGATTAAAGATGATGAGCATTTTTTCATGTGTCTGTAGGACATGCGCCTATCTACTTCAGAGAAGCTTCTGGTAAAGTCCCTTGCCCACAATGAAATGGGATTACTTTTTTTTTTATTAATAAGTTTGAGTTCTCTGTGAATTCTAGTTATCAAACCTTTGTCAGAAGCATAACCTGCAGATATCCTCTCCGGTTCTGAGGGCTGTCTTCTTGCTTTACTTATGGTGTTCTTGGCTGTACAGAAGCTTTTTAGTTTGATCAGATCCCAGTAAGGTATGTTGTTTCAATTACTGGGAACGGGGGGGTGTTTCCTCATAAAGTATTCTCCCAGGCCAATTTCTTCAAGTGTTTCTCTTCCACTATCTCTAAGAATCTTTATAGTTTCATGTCTTAATTTTAAATATTTTATCCAGAGAGAGTCAATTTTTGTTAATAGTGAAAGGTGTGGGTCCAATTTCAGTCTTCTACAAGTTACCAGCCAATTCACCCAGCACCATTTGTTAAATAGGGAATCTCTCCCCTAATTTATGTTTTTGATGGGCTTATCAAAGCTAAAATGATGATAAGTGTCTGGATTCAGCTCTTGGTTCTCAATTCTGTTCCATATATCTACCTCTCTATTTTTGTGCCAATACCATGCTGTTTTGATCACTATCAATTTATAGTATAGTTTGAAGTCTGGTAGTATGATTCTTCCTGATTTGTTTTTATTTCTGAGTAATGTCTTGGCTACTGGAGGTTTTTTTCTGGTTCCATATAAAATGAAGTACTATTTTTACCAGATCTTTAAAGTATGACAGTGGTGCTTTGATAGGGATTGCTTTAAATTTGTAAATTGCTTTGGGTAATATGAACATTTTAACAATGTTGATTCTTCCTAGGCATGAGTATGGTATGTTTTTACATTTGTTAATATCTTCAGCTATTTATTTTCTTGAAGTTTCATAATTCTCTTTATAGAGATCTTTCACGTCCTTTGTTAGGTAAATTCACGAATATATCATCTTCTTTGGCACAATTGTAAAAGGAATAGAGTCCTTGACTATTTTTTCAGTTTGACTATTATTGGTATATATAAAAGTTACTGATTTGTGAGTATTGCTTTTGTATCCTGAGACGCTACTGTATTCCTTGATCACTTCTAAGAGTTTGGGGTTTTCCAGGTATAAAATCATGTCATCTGCGAAGAGTGAAAGTTTGATCTCCTCTGACTTTGTTGGTATGCCCTTGACCGCCTTTTCTTGCCTGATTGTGATGGTTAAGACTTCCATTCCAATGCTAAAAAGCAGTGGAGACAATGGGCAACCTTACCTGGTTCCTGATCTGAGTGGAAATGTTTTTAATTTTACTCCATTCAGTATGACATTGGCTGTGGGTTTGCTATACATGGTCTCTATCAGTTTAAGAAAAGTCCCTTCTATACCTATTTTCTTAAGTGTTCTGATCATGAAAGGATGATGGATATTGTCAAAAGCTTTTTCTGCATCTAGAGAATCATATGGTCTTTGTTTTTTTGTTTATTTATGTGATGTATTATATTTATAGATTTATGTATATTATTGAACCAACCATAGTTTTCTTGTTGGATCTTTTCCTGGTTTGGGGATCAGGGTGATATTTGCTTCATAGAATGTGTTGGAAAGTATTACTTCTTTTTTGATGTTTTGGAAAAGTTTAAAGAATATAGGTACTAGTTCCTCTTTAAAGGTTTGGTAGAATTCTGATGTGAAGCCATCTGGTCCCGGACTCTTCTTCTTTGGGAGATTTCTTATAGTTGATTCTATTTCAGTACTTGATACAGGTCTGTTCAGCATTTCCAATTCTTTCTGATTAAGTCTAGGAAGTTGGTGTGCTTCCAAGTATTGGTCTATATCTTTCAGATTTTTATATTTCTGAGAATAAAGTTTTTTGTAGTATTCATAAAGGATTTTTTGAAGTTTTTAGGTGTCTTTTGTTATTTTGCCTTCATCATTTCTGATTGATGATGCTATGGACTTTGATTTTCTATTTTTGGTTAGGTTGGCCAAAGGTTTATCAATTTTGTTCACTTTTTCAAAAAACCAACTTTCTGATTCATTGATTTTTTTGAATTTTTTAGTTTTTGATTTCATTTAATTCTGTTCTAATTTTAGTTATTTCTTTTCTTCTGCTGTGTTTGGGGTTGGAATGTTCTTCCTTTTCCAGTTGCTTAAGATGCCCCATTAAGTTATTGACTTCTTCTCTTTCTGTTCTCTTGAGGAAGGCTTGCAAAGCTATAAATTTCCCTCTTAGGACTGCCTTTGCATTTTCCCACAGGTTCTGATAAATCGTGTCTTCATTATTGTTTTGTTCCAAGAATTTGGCAGTTTCCTTTTTAATCTCATCTATGATCCAACTATCATTCAGCCTAAGGTTATTTAGTTTCCATGTCTTTGTATGAGTATGCAGATACCTGTTATTGGTGAGTTCAACTTTTATTGCATGATGATCTGATAAAATACAAGAAATAATTTCTATACTTTTAAATTTGCTAAGGTTAGACTTGTTACCTAAGATGTGATCAATTTTGGAGGATGTTTTGTGGGCTGATAAGAAGAATTTTAAGTCCAAAATTTCTTATTGGAGGATCTATCCAACACTGCCAAATGAGTATTAAAATCTTCAACTATTATGGTGTTGGAAGATATTAAATTGCTCATTTCTGTGAGGGTCTCCCTAATAAATTGAGGAGCATTTCTAGTTGGGCACATAAATGTTAATACCGTATATACTCGAGTATAAGCCGAGTTTTCGTGCCGAGTTCGGAAATTTGTGCCGAAAAAACTCGGCTTATACTCGAGTATATACGGTAATTGATATCTCATCATGTTGAGCATTTCCCTTAACAAATATGATGTGACCACCCTTGTCTTTCCTTACTTTTGTTGGTTTAAAGCCTAGTGTATCTGCAAATAAAATTGCCACTGCTGCTTTTTTTCTGATTTCTGTTTGCCTGGATTACAGATGCCCATCCCTTCACCCTGAGTATATATTTATCCTTTAAGGTAAGATGAAATTCTTGTATGCAGCAGATATCTGGCCTGATTTTTTGTATCCAGTCAGCCAACCTGTGCCTCTTTAAGAGGACAGTTTAAGCTGGTCACATTAATTGAGAGTATTAATAAGCCTGGTAGTATTTTGGGTGTCAAGTTTTTTGAAAATCCAGTGGACATTTTGAATCTTTTCACCACTGTGGAAATTGGATTTTGGTCAAGAATTTCAGAGTGAGTTTACTTTGGTGGTACAGCATTGTGCTGGTCATTATGGGGGATGGGTCTGATTATATCCCGAAGACCTGGTTTGGTTATGGCAAATTTCCTCAATAAAGTGTTTAACTTTCTTCATCATATATGAAGCTCAGTTTAGCTAAATATAGGATCCTGGGTTGAAAGTTGTTTTGTTTTAGGAGATTGAAGGTCAATGACCGTCTTCTGGCTTGAAAAGTTTCAGCAGAAAAAGATCTGCAAGTCATTCTAATATTCTTCCCCTTATAGGTTGTGATTTTATTACATTTGGCTGCTAACAGGATTTTCTCCTTCATATTAACTTTGGTGAAGTTAATTACAATGTGTCTAGAAGATGCTTTATTTGAGTTGAGTTGTGTGGTGATTCTGAAACTGTCTGCTGTCTGAATTTCAGAATTGCTTGCCATGCTTGGGCAGATCTCCCCAATTAGCTCTTGGAGTAGAGTATCTATGCCTTTCAGACCATCCTCTTCTCCTTCAGGGATTCCTATGAGGTGAATGTTTGCTCTTTTGGAGTGATCCTGCAGTTCTTCCAGGGAATGATCTGTTTTTGTTCTCCACTTCTCTTCCTCTTTGAGCATTTGGGAGCGTTCAAAAGCTTTGTTTTCAATATCAGAGATCCTTTCTTCTGCCTGCTCCATCCTGTTAGTGAGGGATTCTGCTGTTTTCTCAGATCTTTGAAGGCTGCAAGTTCTTCCCACAATGTGTCAAAATCTTTGGTGATTTTGTCTTTGAATTCGTCGAATTCTTGAGACAACTTTTGAATTGCTCCTTGAATTTCTAATTACATCTTTACCTCCATTCTGTTAATCTTATTTGCAATCCAAATTTTGAATTTGATTTCTGACATCTCTGCCATTTGTTTATGAACGGGATCTTCTGTTGTGTCTTCTTTGTCATTCCTTGGGGGAGTTGATCTACACTGATTATTCATGTTGTTAAGAGTTTTTCTGCTGATTCTGCCCCATGATTATTTTTCACCATTTGGCTAGAGAAGTTGGCAAGGTGAAATTGAATTGAGGGCACCTGGAGTTGTAATTAACCAGCCCTTTACCAAAAAACTGGGACTGGTGGTTGCGGCTTTTCCCTTAGAGCTTTACTAAGGTCCCATTCAGAACTAGTGCCTGAAACTCTGATGTGGTACCTGCTGGTGTGGTGGGGCTAGATGGTGCTGACCAGTATTCAGCTAGTTTCTGTCCAATCCTAGTGAATCAGTGGCTTTGGGCTGAAATCTCAGCTGTGGAGATATATACGCAACTAAAACACCCTCCCCCCACCCCACCCTCACCCCTCACAGGCGAGAACTGGAAGGGGACAGTCCCATACTCCCTCAACAACACAACCAGGGTACAACCTTGGTGGGTCCCCCCGTGATGGACCCAGATCAAGAGTTCCAAAGCAATTGTTCTGGTCAACACAAACATCGATCTGGTGGGAGAGTTCAAAAAGTCTTCAGCATCTAGGTAGCGGGGGTCCACTGGCAGCTCAATTGTCCCCAGTTGGAGGGACTGTGGAGCCGCCACCACTGTCAGGGGTGGTGCCGCTGCTCTTGGGTACTGCTGTGTGTAGGTCGCAGGAGCTGGGTGGGGAGCTGGAAGGCGGAGCTGCTGATCCCTAGTCTTGTGCTGCAGGAGCCTTGTAGGGAACTGGAGGGCGGAGCCGCTGACCCCTGGCCTTGGGCTTCAGGAGCTAGGCGGGAAGCTGGAAGGCGGCCTTGCCAGACTCAGAGGTCACAGGAGCTAGGCATGAGTTCCCTGGCATGGGCCATGGGTCCCAGGAGCCAGGTGGGGAGCCGGAGGGAAGAGTCGCAGGCGTGGGATACAGGAACCAGGCTGGAAGCTGAGCTTCCCACTGCCAGCTGTGTGGGGCCTGGTTCTCAGTGGTTGGTAGCACAGGACCCGAGCTATGCTCTTTCCAACATTGGGCAAGTCTCTCTCCCCTTGTGACTTCCCACCTGTATTAAAGTTATAGTTTCAGTACAACTGTCCCACAGCTCGTGAGGTGCTGGTGTAGCAAAAGTCTGCCAAACGCTCAGGAGTTTCTAGACTGCCAGGAGAAGGGGGAGGGGTGTGTTGGGAGTTCATGAAGGTAGGGAAAATATTAGATCAACTTTTGGCCCAGGCAAGAGACTGCCTGGGTTTGCAGCGGTATCTCTCCATAGAGGGTGTCCTGGCCCTCAGTCATTCTCTCCCTTTGGTGAAACAAAAGGTCCTCTGTTCCCTACTGCCTCAAGCCGCTCTCCTGGGGGGGCAGAAGGGGAAAGATTCCTGTCCTCTTTGGGATGGGTTTTGTACCTACAGTTTGTTTCCTTGGACTCCCAGCTTGTTGTAGCAGGGGTCATGCGGAGCTATCTATCCTCTCTCTCAGCTCAGCTCCCAATCTTTCACTTTATTGGGTTATTTCTGGCCATTATTTCTCCCTCTGTATGGGAGCCTCTGCCTAAAGCTGGCTTCATTTGGCCATCTTGCCTCCTCCCCCCTTTTCACTAATTTTGAAAGCTTTGGTTTTATGAACACTGTGTTCATCTGCTTGTTCACTTCCATTTTCTCAACCCCTTCCCCTTCATTGGTTTTCCCAGACTTCCTTAAATGATTTCCCAATTCAGCCTTTTCCAAAGGATATTCTGGAGAATGCTAGAATGTGGAATATGAAAGCTGTCCCATCACATCAGCACGTTGTGTTTAACTGGGTCATGGGTTAGGGCCTTGGGAGGTTGAAACCAAAATAGCTAATTCAACTCCTAAGCCTTGTGTAGTATTCAGTATTTAAAAGGACACTGTGACGTGTAGATTATTGATGGCAAGTGTTAAGTGAATCATTTTTTTTCTCCTTAAGAAGGGAAAATGTAGTTGTCTAAATTGTTATAGATTAAGATTCATTCATTCCTCTTGACTTTGTTCAAAATACACCTTTTTATGGCAAAGCCAACTTGGTAGTTTATATAGATGAGAAATCCTTATTGTCTTCTTGGACTAAATTATTCTGAAATGTGAGCTACCTGGGATTCCGTCTCTGTAGTTAAGTTTCAGGAAGGCATTGGCACCCTAGGAATTATATGCCAAACTTAGAATGTGACTATATTTCTTTAAGGATAATCCGTTGGAAAACAACATGTTAAGTTTTTCTTTCTGATAAGAGTTTATGAATATTTTAAATGGTTAATGAAAATTAGTATGGTAGTTTATAAAATGTGCTTTGAAATTATATTAACTAGACTATAGATTAAATATACAATAATTTTATTGAATATAATATGCTTTTGCATTTAGCTCTTTCTTTTTAATTAGTTGTCCTGTTGGCCTTTTCTTAATCTAATTTATATTTCCCCTTTTTCTTTTGTAGGGCTTCGTTGCTTTTAGATCAGTACCGAAAGAAGTCAAAGCTTTTTCGTAGTAAAGTTCTCCTGGTCCCACTAGGAGATGATTTCCGCTACTGTGAATATACAGAATGGGATTTGCAGTTCAAGAATTACCAGCGGCTTTTTGATTATATGAATTCTCAATCTAAGTTCAATGTAAAGGTAATGAGGAAAACATTTATTTATAATACTGTATTTGAAGTTGAGCCTTTATTATTTGACACTGTACCATGAATTCTTAGTTTCTTTATCTTTCAATCCAGTATTTCTTAAAATGCATAATTCTTATATAAAAGTATAATTCATTAAGAAGAAAATTATTTCATACTGTAGTTCTGTTTCTAAAGTTGTCCTTTTGCTGCCTACCATTCTTTGAGAATTAGAGAGGAATTACTTTTATGTGATTGAAACTATGTACCTACTAAATTGTGATATTTATTTTTCAGCAATATCCTGTTTTTCTGCAAGCATTGAAAGTTTTATTGTTTCTCTCTGACATTGCATCCTTGTGATTTAGTAGTGTGACTGGCAGATATGATGAACTTGTCATGAATTTTGCAAACAAATGTCTTATGTCCAGAGAACACACCAGCATTTTTCTTAAAGGAGGAAACTTTTAAAATTAATTATTTGCCTCTGGTTCTTACTCTTTTTTGTTTTTTCCTTCATGGAAAATTTAAAATGTAGCCTGTAGTTTTGAGAACAGCAAAAACAGTCCCCTTCTCCCCATATTCAAGGCTTAACAATTGCATTTGTCAACTCAAGGCCAATTTAGTTTCAGCTGTTCCCCGTGCTGTCTCACCCCTCCCTCTGGATTAGATTGGCTCAAATCTCAGATGTTATGTGGTTTTGTCTGGAACCGTTCCCTTATCTCTAAATGATAAGGATTCTACTTAAAGATACAATCACAATACTATTATCACATGCAAAAGTTAATAATAATATGCTTATTATCATCTTATCTGGATAATTCAGATTGTCTGGATAGATTCAGATTTTTCTGATCTCATTTTTTTAAGCAAATGCTTTTTCTGATCTCATTTTTTTAAACAAATGCTTTGTTTGGGTCAAGATTCAAATAAAAGCCATAGGTTGCATTTGGTCAATCAGTCTTTTTTTTAATTACATAATTATACACATTTATGGGATACATGTGCTATTTTGATTCTTGCCAACAATGTGTAATGACCAAATTAGAGAATTTGGGATATCCATTACCTTGAACGTTTATCATTTCTTTGTGTGAAATCCATAAGTCTTTCTTTTCTTTTCTCCTTTTATTTCCCCATTTCCAGAATGCAGAGACAATAAATCATTTTAGGTCTTTTGAAAATGCATGTGGAGACCCTAAATAAGAAAATTTATGTTGTGGCAAGCATCTGTTGTCCCAGTTTGGGAGGCTGAGGCAAGAGAATCGCTTAAGCCTAAGAGTTGGAGGTTGCTGTGAGCTGTGATGCCACAGCACTGTACCCAGGGTAACAACTTGAGACTCTGTCTCAAAAAAAATAATAAAAAAAAAGAAAATTTATTATTCAACATATTTATTATTGCACACACTAGTCTGTAAGATGTTAGAAGATCTGTGAAAATACCATAGAAAGGAAGTGATGTTTCTGTGTAGAAAATGAGAAAGCTGATGATGGGCCATGGTTTCCGTACTAAGAATTCAAGTTTTTTGAGTAAACTTAAATAATATGAAATAGATTAAGGTATCAAGCTTATTCAAGTTATTTACAATGGAAGTTTTGCCAGATTGTGAATTCTGAGTATAGGAACTGTGTTTAATTATCTCTGTATTTTCTTTAAGGATGAAGCTCATATGTGAAATATTTAAAATTTTACCTTTTTCCCCCTTCATTTGCCCACGAGAACAGTTTTTTAATAGTAATTTTAAAAATTGAAGGATCACATATAGAGGAGAAGTACACAAACCATAAGTATACAGAGAACTTTTCAGGTTCAAAGTCCCCCAAGTACCCACCATCCAGATCAAGCTTAGCACATGGTAAAGGGCCTCAGATTCTCCTCCCAGTCACCACCACCTGCTGCTTTGCTTTTTATTACCATGGTCCCTGTTGCCTGCTCTTGAATTTTATGTGAAGGGAATTTCAAGTCTGTACCTTCCTGTGTCTGGCTCTTTTCTGTTCCCCATTGTGTTTGGGAGATTCATCCATGTTGCTAAGGTGGCGTTAAGTGTTTCGTTTCTTTCCAGTGCTCTCTAGTCTCAGTATTCATTTGATGAATGTACCACAGTTGATCCATTGCTTCATTGTTGAGGTTGTTCTTGGTTTTTGTCTATTACAGTAAAGCTGCTTTGACTAGTTTTTGCCTGTTTGGTCACTTGTGTATGAGTTCATGCGAGTATAAAATGAGATGGAATTTTTTGGTCATTGGGTATGTACACATTCAATATTAGCATATCTGTTACCAAACCATATTGCAAAATAGACGCATCAGTAGTTGTGTTGTGTGACAGTTTTAGTTGTTTACACCCTTACTCAACTTTGTATTCTCAGGATTTCTTTATCATTTTTATCCTTTTGATGATGGAATGATTGTGTTGTGTATTTCTCTGTGGTTGATGAGGTTTAACCTCTTTTTTAAGTTTTATGCCATTTGGGTATCTTTTTTTGTGAAGTACATAGTTAAATCTTTTATTTTTCTAAGCAAATTTGGGTCATCTTATCTTTTTCTTGCTGTTCATAACTCTTGTATATTTTGGATTGAGTCTTTTTTTTTTAAGATAAAATTTATGTTATTATTGTCTGCATGTAACCTGTCTTTTTTTGAATATAATTATATATTTCTCTATGGCAAGTACTTGTTAGGTTTCATTTAAGACATTTTTGTTTACTTTGTGGTTGTGAAAATACATTTTTTTTGAAGCGATCTTCTAGGAGTGGTATTGTCCTATCTTCAACATTTAGGTCTGTTATCTGTATGGAATGAATTGCTGTGAATCATCTGAGGGTAGGGATCAAGATACAGTTTGGTCCCTGTGGATATCTGGCACCATTTATTAAAAAGGCCAAATTCCCCCCACTGCACTACAGTGTCATTTTTGTCATTAGTCACGAGTGAGACCACATTTGTGTGGGTCTGTGTCTAGACTCCTTATGTAATTTTTTTGGTCTATTTGACCAGTCTCGCATTAGCTTGATGCGAGCTTTCTAATAGGTTTTAATATCCAGTAGTATATGTTTTCCAATTTTATTCTCTTTGTCAAGATTGCACTGGTTATTGTTGGTCTTTTATAGTTCTAAATAGGTTTAGGACAGCTTTTTAATTTCTACCAAAAAAAAGAAATTGGGGGCTGTGGTGGTTGATTGGGTTTGCATTGAATCTGTGGTTCAATTTGAGTACAATTTAATTTTTTAGAAATACTGGGCCATCTAATCCTTGAATATAGTATATTCTTTGTATAATAGAACATGTACAGTTGACTTTTGCATTTAACCTTGTATTTAGTAACCTTACTAAACTTATTTATTAATTTTAATTATTTATGGATTGTTTTTGTATTTTCTATGTATGATAAATGATATATTTATGTATTCCTTTCCAGAGATTTATACCTTTCAGTCTATTTTCTTGCCTTGTGCAATGAATGGCAAGAAAGTAGACAGAAAGATATAAGCTTCCTTCAGGATAACGTTAAATAAAAGCTGTTAAATTGTATATACTTTTCAATGGGAACATTCAGTGTTTCGTTACCAACCTGAGTTTTGCAGTAGGATCTTGTAATTCCCTTTGTTAGGGAATTTTCCTTTTAGTCCTTATTTGTACGATGTTTTTTCATGACTAGAAGCTGAACTTTATCCATTGCTTCTTCTAGGGCATTCTTTTCTGTGAGTCATAATTATGTGCAGGGATTGGACCAATACTTCAAGATAAAAAATTGGCAGAGTGGAGGGCTCAACCTTGGTTCATTTTCTTTCCCTCCAGAATTTTTGTCCCTTGAGTACTGGCTGCTTTGGTTACTCTTTGATTATTTTCAGATTGTTTTCTCTGTATAGCCTATCTAGTTAATTGAGTTATCTGGTTTTTGTAGGACACTTAATATTCCTTTGTTTTAACTAGAAGCATAAATGTATTTTATTTTAATGAAAAGGAGAACAAAAGCAAATTGCGTTTAGATAGCTGAAAAATTGACATTTGGACTGGCTAGCCAAGCGAGTTTACCATCTGTTACCTCTTATTTAACAATTTATGTAATTTTTCTATGTGACGTCCTTCTATAGTTTCCTTATGTTTGAGATTGTATTTGTTGTCTTTTCATGTCAAAACTATTTAGATATTTTTATTTATTTTAGGTGTCCCATGTATTTACTTTATACGAGCTACCAAGAGACTTTCTAGAAAAAATTAAAAACTTACTTTTGAAACTATTGTAGCCATGAAAGATGATTCTTTTTCTTTCTTTCCTTTTTTTTTTTTTTAATTTTTTCTGGTAGACCTGCATTTATTTTTATTTCATTTTATTTTATTAAATCATACATTAATGCAATCTGTGGGGTACAATGTGCTGGTTGTATTACCATTTGAAATATTTACATCAAACTGGTTAATGTAGCCTTCACTGCATTTTCTTAGTTATTGTGTTAAGACATTTATATTCTACACTTAGTAAGTTTAACATGTACTCTTGTACAATGCACGGTAGGTGAGGTCCCACCAATTACCCTCCCTCCACCCATCCTCCCTATTTTTCAATCCTTAAAGATTGAATGAGCTTCTGAGAAAGCCTATGAGATCACTTACCTAAACTTTGCTCTGGGAAATTGCCAAGAAGGAAGTATTTTCATCCGGACTGATACCAAAAATTAATTGAAATGTTGTAAAAGGGTATACTCTATTGTCAATATTAGCTATTAGCATGCCATAGATTCTTTTTTTCTGAGATGGAGTCTCATGCTGACGCCCTGGATAGAGTGCTGTGCTGTCACAGCTCACAGCAACCTCAAACTCTCTGGCTTAAGTGATTCTCTTGCCTCAGCCTCCCAAGTAGTTGGGACTACAGGCGCCTGCCACAACACCTGGCTTTTGTTGTTGTTGTTGCTGCAGTTTGTAGTTATCATTGTTTAGCAGACCCAGGCTGGGTTCAAACCCTCCAGTCTGGGTGCATGGGGCAGGCACCATAACCACTGTGCTACAGGTGCTGAGCCAGCATGCCATAGATTCTTAAATTTTGATTTCAAGGAAATTTTTGTTATCTAAAGTCCCTTATTACACAGATGAGAAAAGTGAGACTCAGAAATATTCAGATCATTGAAAATTTTGTCACCATTATTGTATATATTTCCCTGAGCCCATCTATATCTGTTGGATACAAAGTTAACCCCATATTTTCTTCTATTTGTGACCCTTATTTCTTATATGGCCACACATACATATACGTATTCACATTCTGTTTTCTAAAAAAAAAAAAAAAAAGAGTCATTGATACTTTCCTCCTTGCTTCTGAGTTTTGTGAAATCTGAGCCATATCTTTATCTTAACCTGGAAGGAAGCACAATTTAAATATTTATTAAATTTTCCTTCTCGTGTCAGAAGTAAATAATATTGAGGTAGAAATGACTAATTGAAGTGCAATGTTTGTTTTTACTAGATACAGTTTGGAACTTTATCAGATTATTTTGATGCGCTGGATAAAGCAGATGCAAATCAGAGAGAGAAGAGACAATCGATGTTTCCTGTTGTAAGTGGGGATTTTTTCACTTACGCCGACCGAGATGATCATTACTGGAGTGGCTACTTTACATCCAGACCCTTTTATAAACGAATGGATAGAATCATGGAATCTCATCTGAGGTACATTTTACCTTTAGATATCTACATTACTTATTCACTTCTTTTATATTCTAGCCTTTAGTAGAGTTTTGTGTAATATACATCATTTATGTAGTGTTAATGATGTGCTTAATTTAATTGTGGAATTTTCATGCAATCAGAAATATGTTGCCAAAGTATAATCAAAGTATTACATGAGTTTTTGTTCTGGAAGGAAAAGTAATTTATCTAATTAAACTTTCTAGGAGTTATATTCTGAATTTTATATATTTCTAATTACCAATAATTTACCTATGGTATTTGCATATCGTATTAATAGTCAGTTAATACTGACTCTCAATGAGTATTTGCAAGGCACTAAACGGATGGGTTGAATTGTTGGATGGGTGAATATCCAAGAAGCAAATAGGGCTTCTGCAGCCAAAATGAGGGCTTCAAAGTACAGTATCTAAAATTAATGTGTTTTATAAGCGTGAGGACTTTAGTGATTCCATCTCAATTCTTACTTACTTGAAACACATTTCTGTAGGTATATTTTTCTGCTTAGAAGAAGAAAATTTCTAAATTTTCTGAACTGATGGAACAGGCAGTGATTGGTTGAAAAAAGTAAACAGATACTAAGAAGGCAGAAAAATCAATAGAGAACATACAAGCACTAAACTGGCATTATCCAGTAGAACTTTGAATCACTGAAGAATTTTCTGTAGTGATAGATTCCATTTCTACACTGTCCAATATAGTAGTCCTTAGACACCTGTGACTGTTGAGCATTTGAAATGTGAGCAGTGTTGAAATTAGATGAACTTATTTTTCATCTAATTTCAAATAATTTAAGTGTCAATAGCCATGTGTGGCTAGTGACTACCATACTGGAGAGTGCGATTCTGAGTAACTGTGTCTGATTATTTTCTGGTAAAGATAAATTACCCCAGGGCCTTCCGAAACTTTCTCTATATGTAGCCTGGTAAAGTAATTCGTATTTATGATGAATTTTGCTGTTAAAAAATGTTTCATAATTTGAACTCTCTTTTATGTATTAGTGAATATTGAGTACATTTTGGAAGAGCTTTTTAGAAAAAAATCATGAATTTCCTTAAGACTTGTGCTTTAGCATAATAATGTGTTTTTATTATTATTACTTTTGTGTTGTGTATGCTGTTTGTAAAGATTAACCTTTGACTGGGGTATGCTAGAAGAATAGATCTTATTAAACTTATAATAAGAATGAAAACCATTACCTACAAGGGGAAGAATATCAGAATAACTGCAGATCTCTCTGCTGAAAATATCATTTACTTTCTGATCTGTACCTTATATAGTTACTCACAATAATCACACCTGAGACAATCAGGTATGTTAACACTGACATCTAGTTGTAAAATGAAAGATCAGTTGAATACAAGGAATGAAAGTACCAAGCACAAACAGACCAGAGAGGATTCTTTCCCCCCACCTTCTTCCCCACCCCACCCCCTGAAAAAAAACCTGATGTTTTCCTTTGCAGAACTTTAGATAAAAAGCAATCACTAACCATGTTGTGCAGGGCCACACATAGGCTGCATAGCATTGTATTACGTTCACTTCTGAGGATGCAGAACTCTTTTTTCCAGGAGCACACTTTGTCCCTACAAAGATTTATTTCTAAATATAGGTAGCTGAAATTACAGTTAACTTGAAATTCTCGAACAGCACCATTCAACAGAACTTTCTGTGATGATGGTCATGTTCCTTATCTGTACTGCCCAATATTGTAGTTGCTACTAATATGTACTTATTAAGCACTTAACACATGACTTATGCAACTGAGGAACTGAACTTTTAATCTAATTTCATTTTGAATAATTTAAATGTAAATGGCTAAATACAGCCAGTGGCCGCCATACTGGGTAGCACAGCTCTATAATCACTGTGGTGGCCATCAGCAAAAATCTTAGATGGAAGACACGTATACAACGTATCATGTTCAAATTGGACTATTCTGCTTTGATCATTACACACTGTACACATGTCCAGAAATATCACATGTATGCCACAAATATGTACAATTATTATGCATCCGTTAACAGTGTTTTAAAATTCTTTTGTAGTTCACTACCATTTTCCAAACTTCTTAGCAGGATCTGGCTCCTCTGTACCTGTTCAGCCTCCTCCCTTGACATGGCCAACCCAATCCCACTCTCTTCTAATTCACAGCAACCACACTCACACACTTAGAATTTTCCCACCCCACTACTTATGGTGCCCCCATTTACGACATAATTTCTCAATCCTTGCCACACTGCCAATGGTTTGAAGGCCTTATCCTAGCCTGCCTATCCCCTGACATATTCTCTCTCCCTTGTTCTGGATCACTTTGACAGGTCACTCAGGACTTACTCAGTTCAGGTGTGACTCCTCCAGGGGCCCTGCACTAAGACCACCAGTAAGAAGTAAATACCTGAGGATCTGTCACATACTAGGCACTCTACTGAGAATACAGATGTATAGATGTTTGGGTTTTGCTTTGCCTGCCATCTATCCCTTCTTTTCTGGCAATAGTTCACATTTTCTTTCAGGATCTTATCTCAAGTTCTGTCAAATGGTTCAAATGGCCTCCAAGCCTCCACCCCTAGCTTCTAGGAGGGGAAGGGTCAACTGCCTGAGCAGTTAAGACTAGCCAGAGGGGTTTCAGGATGGGCAACCCCTAGTTAGGAAACTCCTAGTTTTTTGCTTGCAACCATCAAGAGTTGATTGATCTTTCTTATTGAGTTTAACTTTGGAAAGATACAAAGTCAGAGGCTACTTCAGCCACCATGATACAATAAAGGAAGAGTGTGTGTGTGTGTGTGTGTGTGTGTGTGTGTGTGTGTGTAAGTATGTGTATCTATATATCCTCAAACCAGAAGGAACAAAGCTGAGATACGTGGAGAAAGACCTAGTTCTTGGTGGCATGATTCGAACCCCTGCTTAAAGCTCTATCCTAATCTAGGCCTCCATTTGGACTTGGTCAGTAGAAGTCTCCATATTTACCAACTTTTATGTTGATAATGGTTGTAGTAGGCATTCAAGCAAACACACACTAATATCATTTGTTCCTATGATGCAAAGCATTTCAAAGTCCAACTTGGCAAACAGCAGTATGAATGCAAAAACCTTAGACTTACGGGTAATTAATAAACTATTATTTGCAAAATAGATGCACTTCCCTTGATCAAACACTCTCCAAGTGACCTAACTGATGTAAGAAAGCCAGAATTCTCCAAATTTGGAAGCATGGACTTCCTCATAGAGCTACCCAATTGCCTATTTCTACATATGGATAATAAATATGACAAATATAGAGAAAGCTACTGATTTATCTCCAAGGTCTTATTAAAAGCACACAATATTTTCAGATGTATCATTTTTTCAATTCTTTAGACTGTACAAAATTCAAGTCCTAAAAGTAAAATGATTGAAATAGAAATTTTATTACAAGCAATTCAAAAATAAAGAATTTTATACGATCAATAAACATACAATAGATGCTGAACTTCATCAATAATAGGAATCCATATTAATCTGTTTTACATATTAGATTGGCAAATATTTAATAAAATGAACATCTAGTGCCAGCAAGGGATTGAGAAAATGACCTTCCTTCACGTTGCCTGCAGCATAAATTGCTAAAATCCTTCCAGTATTAGAGCCAGCTACTCCACATCTGAAAATCTGTGTTAAGGAAAAATATGGATGAGTATATAATATACATGTTAAAAAAGATAATCCACATTTACTAACATGAAGAGATATCTATATTTTTCACCACACTAAGCAAGTTACAGAATATCCTGTTCAGTAGCAACCCAAATTTGTGAAGTTTACGTGTATGCGTGCACACATTTAAGACAGTAAATATCAACAGAGGCTATCTCTTGATGATTAAATTTAGAGGAATTTTTCCTTCCTTTCAACATTTTTGAATTTTTTTTTTTTTTTTTTTTGACCATGAGAATGTACTACTTGTATAACTGGCTAAAAGTAAACAAATAATAAAAACTATTTTTTATCTTGGAACAAAAGAATCCAATACTTCTCATGGTTATGACCCTGAGAAATAACAAAAGGAAAGTAAGTAACAAGGACAGACAAGAAAGGTTTAGATAAATACTCAAAACCATGAAGCTGTGGCCACTTCACGACACACACACAGCAGTAATTATAATTCACTGCATTATTTTATCCCACCAAATCAATAGCAATCAAAAGGAAAAAAGCACAAAGAATTAAGCTACTCTGTAGAAGTTTTTTAAATATCAGCAATTAAGTAGTATATGACCAAAAATACAATGCTGAAAGCAAACTATTTACATAATTATAGAAGTCAAAGGATATAAACTATTTAAAGAGTTGAGAGAATACCAACACATGTGATCCAATCAATTATAGGTTTGAGCAACAAAAACTTTTAATCTGTTTTACAAAAATGTGGTTTAAATAATTGTGAAGTTTGTGTTACTTAGTTCAATGTAAGCATTTCACATTGTATCCTGAAGCAGTACCCTGAACCCCATAAATGCATCAATGTATGAAGTTATGATTTAATAAAAATAATTTCAAAAAAATGTGGTTTAAGTGAATGATCACTCATGAATGGTTCATTGCTACAAAATGTTTACGGTGTTCTTTGCTATGGTTTCTCATAATTTTACAAGGTGATAACTGCTGACATATTCATGAAAATTCAATGAAAAATTGAGAAGTGATATAATTACTAATATTTTGTATCTAGTTAACTGAAATTTTAAAAAGATATGTAAAAATATAATTATTTAACATTTATATATATATTATAACATATGTAATAATTAATTCATAATTATTCCCAAAATTAACCTATGAAAATCCTCTCTAAATTTGTCCTGCCATTCTGAGCCCTGCCCTGTATATTCTTTGCTTTATAATTAACTCTCCTTTAAAGGCTTACACTTTTCATCATTATTAACTTAATAAAAGTTCAAACCCTATCCTGAAAAATGCGGTGAGTACTGTTTCTGTGGTGAGTACTGTTTCTAATAAAGGAGTAAAGTTCTACAGTTCTGCACCAGGCCAGAATCACTGGTTGCTCGTCAGACCTGTGCTCAGACCCTTTTCAAGTCTACTCCAAACTGAGTAATTCTCCACAAATCTTTTTGCTGACTAAACCATTCAACTCATTTTATTTATTTATTTATTTTTTTTGTCAAGGCTGTCTTAGGTGCACCCTTATGGAACTTTCAAATTAACCAATTTATTTATTTTGTGTGTCTGGGTATATTAATATATCCCAAGGAAAAGAGTCAGCATATGGGTATCTATTTGCCAAGTCTCTTGTTCTGCTTGAGTTTGAATTCTAGCTCTATTATTTTTTTTTAGTTGTGTGATTTAAGCAAGTTTCTTTGTCTCAGTGTCTTCCCTATAAAAGTGGGATAATGAATTTCCTACGTCATAGGGTTTTGAGAACTAAATGAGTCAATACCTACAAAACTCTCAAATTAGTGTCTGCTATATAATAGTTACTCCATAAATGTTTACTATTATTATCAAAAGTACAAAAACTTTTTAAAAATGAGAATGGCAAATGCTAGAAAGGACCAAGTGTGACAAAACATTAAAAAATAAATAAATAAGTAAATAAATAAATAAATAACAACCCTTCTGCAAATGTGAGCATCAACTAAGGATCAATACTTTTCAGTGAGTATTTGCCAATATGCATCAAAAGCCTAAGCAATTAGTTTGGATTTACTGGTTTTACATTTGGGCACAAACCTTAAGTTGTATAGTAGGCAAAATAATGGTCCCCCAAAATATCTGCATCCTAACCCCTGAAACCCATCGAAATGTTATTTTACATGGAAGTGAGGACTGTGCAGATGGATTCAGATAAGATTTTTTGAGATGAGAAGATTATCCCAGATTATGCAGGTGGGCCCAGTATAAGTATAAGATGGACAGAGGAAGTTAGGAGAAGGGGATGCGAGGAGGGAAGCAGAGATCAGAGAGAAAGATTTAAAGATGCTACACTTCTGGCTTTGAAGATAGAAAAAGGGATCCTGAGCCAAGCAATGCAGACAGCCTGTCAAAGCTGGGAAGGCCAAAAAAACAGACTCTCCTCCTCTCTGAAGCTTCAGAGGAATGCAGCACTGCCAACACCTAGATTTTAACACTTCTGACCTCCAGGACTGAGATTAAAAACATTTCTTTAAGCCCCTAAGTTTATGGCTTTTTGTTACACAAGCAATAGGAAATTAACAATATATAGGATAATAGAGACGTGATTTACGTCTAGGATGAATGATGCTACTTTACATACGTATAATAGTGCAAAATTATAAACAACCGAAACATCCAGAAATAGATGATTACTTTGATCAAGTATGGTACGAATACTATACATACTATATTTTTTGGCAACACTATATTTTTTGGTTTATAAATACTGTATTTAATGGCAAATAAAGAAAAATATTCAAAATATTCTATATAAAAAAGGCTGTAATTTATTTTAATTTTCCTGAACACATTAGATGAAGATTAACAAAAAAGAATACAGATTAAAAAGATCTAATCTAAGTCCTCACCAGGGTTTATCTCTGCACTAGCATCACGGGTGTTTTTTTGTTTTTTTAAATTTTCTTCTGTTTTGTAGCATCAGTATTCCCCAGTAGAGCATAATCCCTGGAGGAAAAGAACATGCTGTCTCATTCATGCTGTGTATCCCCACCACATAGCACAGTAACCAAACTGAATCTAATAGATCAACACGTAAGTGCACACATGGAAGTAAATCTCAATGACAATCAAGCTGGAGGAAGAGGGGACTTAGGGATGGGTAAATTCACACCTACTGGGTACAGTGCACACTATCTGTGAAGGGCATGCTCACATGTACAATTTTGACTCAATCTATATAAAAACAAAATATGTAAACAAAAAATGTACCCGCTAGTATCCTGAAATGAAAATAATTTTTTTAAAAATTAAGGTAACATTTTCACTAATTATATAGTTTAAGATATTATATTGGCATATATAGAGTCACACAGACATTACTGAATATAAACTAGTATGTCTTTTTAAAAAGCAAATGGACAAGGCCATCAATAATCTTTAAAATGTTCATACACTATAATTTACTCACTCATTCAGTGAATATTTATTGAGCATCCACCCTGCCATGGCACTATGTTAGGTATCAAGGATGCAAGAGTGAACAAAGCAGAACAAAACAAAAAAATCCCCACCCTCGTGGAGCTTACATTTTACAAGAGGAGGCAGTCAATTAAAAAGATAAACAAGTAGAATACAGACTATGTGACGCAGTAATAAGTGCTAAAAAGAAAAATAAAACAGGAAGCGGAATAGGGAGGTAGGGAGAGGGTGCAATTTTTTAGTACTGAGAACAGGACAATGTGCATCTTTCCTGACTTTAATGCCTAAACACATGTACTTTACACACAGAGATTGTATGTGACCAAATAAAAGACAACAGAAGTCAATCTTGCATATTCCCCACAAGAATACCCAAAATTAGAGCCAAGGTCATTTTTATTATATAAAATTTTGAGCACATAACTGAAATAGTCAAATGGCTTTATATTGTATATTTATTGTATAATTACACAAACTTTTTGATATTTAATTTAATGAAGATTTTTTTTTTAATCAAGATTACATTATACATTAGTAAAACAAGTTGTTTATTGAACATTTTTTAACCAGCATGAAGAACTGCAGCTCTCATATGTCAACATGGGGATGGTAAATAACTGTCCTATTTGACAGGTTTGGTTTTTATTCAATACACATTTCCTTCAAGAAGCCATCTGAAATAATCCTCAGGATCTGCTATGAGTTTATGAAGCTACAGTCCAAGACAATATCCAAAAATGGCTAGAAAAAGGATTTCATATCCCCTAACTACTGAACTGGACAATGCTTATGAAAACCTTTTATCAACCCTGTCAAGTGTTTCTTCATGTTCACCAAAACATTTTCATTAAGTATTTAGGTGAGTTTATAACCTAGTTCATTTATGAATTAAGGACATATTTATTGAGAATGACTAACCCTGCCTCTCGCTCCAGCAATACATGATGAAATAACGAATCCCTACTCCCACAGAGTTTCAGACAAGAGGGCTCCACATATTTTAAATAACACTATTTTTGGATATTCATGTAGAAACATTGTTGTTTTTCTACTCAAAGCTCATGAAACAATTTAATTCTACTTTCTCAAAGGCACCTTTGAAATCAGGGTCTTTGTCACCATAAGAGCCACTTTTAAAGTCATCTAACAGTGTTCAAGGGGACACCAACTTCTCTTTCATCAACGTTACTTGAGATATAGCCCTTTTCAAGTCCAAAATTTTATGCCAACCACAAAAACCCATTAGCTATTTTGATTTCCATAAAGTAACCACCTACTGTATTACTTTGTTATTTTCAAAAGACCTATTTGCAGTGATATAAGATACTTAGAATTGTGAGATCATCCCTGTGAAAACTATTTCTATATCTTCTTCTATATCTATCTTCTATAAACTACCTAAATACTTAATGATAATATTTTGGTGAACATGAAGAAATCCCTCCGTATGATTTTTGGCCATTAAGTGATGACAATAAGCACTTAGAACTGGTATTTCTTCAGACCAATAACACTAACCCAAACAGTGCTTTATTGATTTGCTATTTAAAGTAAAGTTCAAATTGAGGATTATGAAGATCCTGTCTGAATTCTAAAATATAAAGCCATACTCTTTTAGAAGTGTAATTTTGGGGGCAAAGAATTTGACAAATGTGTCTACAAGAGTATGCACCTAAGTGTTTGGATATTTTTGTTTTTATTTAAAATAATGGCATTGTAGGACTTCTGATTTTGCAATTGTGGGAGAAATGCAAAAGTTGATCTTTATATAGAAACAGATCTCTGAATTTTAAGTGCATTACCCTTGCCACATATACCAAGCCACATAACAATCTAGAAAAATGGTACGTGCACAGCTCTTCCCTCAAACAATGGTCAAGATTTTGACAGTTCAAAATTATCTAAAAGAAATTACCCTGCATGGAGAACAAGCTAGAGATACAGAACTATTAAGCCAAAATCAAGAAGGAACATCTGAAGCTCGAATATTCAAACGATATAGTTTTAATAACTGACTGAGGTAGCAATATCTACAAAAATAAATAGGTGACACAAAAATAACATGCATTCTAAAGATGCAAGGAAATTGTTCTGCTACTTTATTATGACCAAAACTTAGAGGATTTAGGATAAAATTTAAACACGGTAAAAAATATATATTTAATATTTATAAAGTAATATTTATAAATATTTATAAAGTAATATAGTATTACTTTATCTATTAAAGTTCAAAGTACTTCTAACTAAAATGAACTACAAATCCCTCAAAGTATGGGTTCTTTTTGGACCAAAATTCCTCAATAATTAAAGGCCTAAACAGAGCAAAGCTACGAGGGTGGTCTATGCCCCAAAAGGCGCTAGCATTTGTTTCTCAAATTGTCTCATTCATTGAGCACTAGAGGACTGTCAACTTCACTATTGGGTTTGAACAAAAATCACTAATGAACGCCCAAGAATAATTAATGCTCAGCTCTTTAATGAAGCCCAAAGAGTTTTGGTAGATTTGTGGTATGATGACTTAAAATCCCAGAATGAAAAGAATTTTCAGATAAAAGTAAAAGCAGCTATTGTTCCAAGTGATGGTATTTTTTAATCCCAATATACACTCTACCTACTTCCTAAATATTGAGATGTAATTTTTTGCTTTTAAACAAGATGAGAGTTAGTTGGTACCACTCCTAAACAGCACTTTTCTGATAACTTTCCATGAGGAAAGCAAAAGGCCACAGGGATTCTAAGAAGGAGCCTACATTCCAGAGGAGAAAGATGGGTAATAAACAAGCATATTATATGCCTCACAATTAAAGTACTCTAGAGTAGGAAACGCAGAGTAAGTCCCCAGTAGGAGAGACCTATGTTAAGAGTAGAGCCACTATGTTAAGAGTGGCTCTACTCTTAACATAGGTTGATCAGAGAACATCTCTTTGGCAGCAATATCTAGGGAAGAAGGAAGCAAGCCTGGCAAATACCTGGCGAACTTTCTAGGACAGAGGAAGAGAAACTGCAAAGGCCCAGAGATGGAAGGATGCTTGCTTTGTACTGAGAACAGCCAAAGGCCAGAGAGCCTGGAGTACCGCAAGGAAGGGGACAACCACAGGAGCTGTGGCCGGAAAGGGAAAGGGACAACAGCCTAAGTAGGCCTGGGAGACTTGTCAGGACTCTGGCTTTCATGGAGTAAGATGAAAAATGCCTCGGGAATTTTAATCAGAAGAATGACTTCTCTGACATATTTTTAAAAGATCGCTCTGGCCATCTATGGAAAACAGACTCGAGGGGGTGGAGCAGACGTAAGCAGCTCGTCAAAAGGCCATCAGGATAATCGTTTGTCCAGAGTCCCTGGGAAAGCAGCCCCTTCACAGCTTAGCTGAAGAAGTTTCTTCTAGGAGGAAAACTCCAGAGCAGCAGAAGGGAGGGCAGTGAGACAGAGAAGGACAGAAAGACAACCCAAGGTCATGCATTACCAAGGTCACAGCTTCACAGGCTCTGGCATGAGGGACTTGGTAGGGCCAGGTGGTACAGGCCCCCCACACCTCAGAGCTGTCAGGGAGGACAGTAGCAGAGGTGATGAGAAGTCCTGCAGTAGAGACACTACTGAGGCTAACACAGCTCTTCCCGTGCTCCTGTGTGCATTTCAACAAGGCGCACCGCTGGGGTGAGGGAGGACGGGGATGCAGCTGCTGGCTTCTTTGTCCTCCTGTCCCTTACTGGTCAAAGTCACCCCTGAAGTGTGATTCCTCCCCCACCGCCCTCACCCTCACTATAGGTTATGTTATTGAGCTACTCTAGACAGCTGCTGGAGCAGCCAGATTCCAGGTTCACAGCCTGGCACTTCATCGGAGGCCAGAGGGGCAGTCTGGTATCATGGAGGGCTCAGAGCCCAGCCACGCCTGGCAGCATTCGATGAAGCCACAGCAGCATTAACCAGCATGTGACACTGAATAAGGAGCCCAGGAGGCAGATGGGGAGAAGCAAATATGAGTGACATAAAAATTACTCCCAACAAAACTGGAAGGAGATTATGAACCAGGTGACAAAGGTGAAAATGGAAAGAAATGACAGAATTATAGTCTGAAGGCAGAGCCTGCATACCTGTAGAATTGGTGGATGTTGGTGAAAAAGAAGAAACAAGGAAGCCTCCAGGCACAGGTCTAGACAAGTGGAAGGATGGAGCCCCCTGTAATTGGGACAAGGCAGACTGCAACAATAACAAAACCTGCCTACCAGAAAAATTAGAGAGGCCTCCTTCAAAGTAGGTCCACCTTGTGAATACAATCGGCCAGCATGTGCGGCCCTGGTACCACTTCCCACTCACAACACCAGCATCTCTTCCAGAGCTCCCTCACTGCCCTCTTGCTGTCCATTAGTCATTCCCTAAAACATGCACTAAGGAATGCTATTTTCAGGATGCTAATATATGTGTTCCCCTTCCCCACTAAACACAAAGGGAGGCCTTGCTCAAATACACCGGGGAAGCTCTGTTTTAAAGCAAAAGTGTCTTTACTGCAAGGCTTCTCAACACCTGTGATACATCTGAGAATGTCTTAAGGAAATATGCTTAAGAGTTTTTAACTTAATTGACCCATTGAGGCACATTGATTAACGACCCTCAGAAAACAGTTGCATAGGATACCAGCTAGGAAACAGCAACTACCCAGAACTATATTAGGTCTGTATACACACTGTTTCATCCTCCTACTGGGCTCTTAAAGTCAGTATTATTAACCAAATTTTATCAATGAGAAACCCAATATAATTAAGCTAATTACAAAACAACAGTGAAAAGGCTAGAACTTAACTTTACTGAGTACTACATTATTCTTTGCACATCAGTTATTTTAGGTAAATCCCATAAGACCCTGTGGAAAGGTATTAACGTCTAGCTCACAGAAAAGGTACCTCTGCTCAGAAAGGTTAAGCAACTTTCCAGTACCCATACAGCTAGTGTGCAGCAGAGCTGTTTCCTCTACAATGGCATGGATGGCTATCACTCAGAGAAACACACAGAGTAATTCAGAAAGCACTGGCAAAAAGGACAGGGAAATGGGTGGAGGGAGAGTAATTGGTGGGACCACACCTACGGTGCATCTCACAAGGGTACTATAAATGTCTTAACACAATAACTAAGAAAATGCTGTGAAGGCTATGTTAACCAGTTTGATGAAAACAGTTCAAATTGTATATAAAATCAGCACACTGTACCCCATGAATACATTAATGTACACAGCTATGATTTAATAAAAAAAAATTTAAAAAAAATTAAAAAAAAAAAAAAAAAAAACAGGGAAATGAACCCAAAGTCTGTCCCCATAACGGCAAGGCACTTTCTACAACAGTGTTTTTCAGCCTTTTTTTTTACCTCACAGCACACTTGAAACTATAGTTAAACTTCCGTGGCACACTTAAATTATGTTGATCAAAAACAGAGTAAAAAAAAAGAATACACTTACTGTGCTTTGAACATCTTTCAAAAATAATTTAACTAATGATCTTTAAAAATTTTTGCAGCACACCTACAATCTTCTCACAACACAGCAGTGTGCTACAGCACAGCAGTCAAAAATCACTGTTCCAGGCTCGGCACCAGTCACATACACCGAGGCTGACAGGTTTGAACCCAGCCTGGGCCAGCTAAACAACAACGACAACTGCAACAAAAAAATAGCCTGGTGTTGTGGCAGGAGCCTGTAGTCCCAGCTACTTGGGAGACTGAGGCAGGAGAATCGCTTAAGCCCAAGACTTTGAGGTTGCTGTGAGCTGTGATGCCACAGCACTCTACCAAGGGTGACATAGTGAGACTCTGTCTCAAAAGAAAAAAAAAAAAAAAAAAAGAAGAAAGAAAGAAAAGAAAATTACTGTTCTGAAGACAGAAGAGGGCAAAACAGTTCACTCTCTTCACTGCCATCTCTTTTACCTCTTCATACTCGTTCTGTGCTATCATTGATGGCTATAAATAAGGCTTTCCTTCACCAATCTACTCTTATGTAATTCAAATTTAGTCTGAAAGTTCTTTGACAACTTCAAATATGTAATAATCAATTTCTGCTAAAGGCCAATTTTAACATGTACTAACTTTCTATAACTTTAAGATTTTCTAAATAAGAGTTGTTCATAACTATTGGGTACTTACTACATTTTAAGCACTATTTAAGTATTTCTTGAAAATTAATTTATAATCTCAAAACTCCTCTTTGAAATGAGTGCTTTTATTGCCCCTGTTATATAGAAGAAACTAAGGCAAAGAAAGTTTGATTTTTATCCAATGTCTCATAGCTAGAAGTGACAAGCAAGATTTCAACCAAAGCCTTCTGACTACAGAACTGTATTCTTAAACTGGGAGACTAAACAGCCTCTCCCACAAACCATCTTACATAAACACTTTCTACTACTATTATTTCACAGTACCAAATCATATAAGGATATAATAAAGACCAAGCTGATATAAAAAGCATTGGTGAGAATACACTTGTGGTGCATCTTACAATGGTAAATGTGAAACTTAGTAAATGTGGAATGTAAATGTCTTAACACAATAACTGTGAAATTGCCAGGAAGGCTATGTTAACCAGTGTGATATAAACGTGTCAACCGGTCTGTGAAACTAGTGTATGATGCCCCATGATC